>PVIR01044321.1:0-11246 GCA_004026965.1 Petromus typicus
TTAAAAAATCCCTAGAATATAGGGTGATATGTGAACCAAAGTTCTAATATGCAAATGTTTTCTGATAATTAAAATAAGTAATATTTGCATAAATTTGCAGCTATAAATATGTATATCTTCAGTATGAGTATATTTGTGTTTTAAAACAAATTTTGTTTTAATTTTCTTTCATGTAGCATATTAGGTAGTTAATAAAATATGTTTACATTTATAAAAATGTAGAGTAGGGCGAGATCATTCACTTGGTCAGCTTGTAGACAGAACTGAATGGATAACATTTCACTATAAAGTAAGAATTACAGGGGCTGGGGATTTAGCTCAGTAGTTCTGGCACCTGTCTTATAAGCTCAAGGGGCCAGGTTCGATCCCCGGTAACCACATACCATACTGGGGCTGGAGATTCACTCCCAGCAGCAACCAGTACCACATACCACAGAGCCAGGTGTGGTGGCTCACGCCTGTAATCCCAGCACTCAGCAGGCAGAGGCAGGAGGATTGCTGTGATGTGAGTTTCAGGCTGAGCTTAGTGCCATCCTGAACTACAAAGCGAGACCCTGCCTCAAAAAACCTAAAAAAATAAATAAATAAAATAATAAATAAATAAATACATAAATACATAAAGTAAGTAAGAATTACAAGCTGTCTGTCAGAAATGATAAAGCATAACAAGGAGAGATGGTATATCTGGATAAGGTGAATTTGGTTCATAGCTTTAGCATTAAAGCTTTATGGTGGAGTGGAGATAGTAAGAACATACAAATTTAAAGAAAGAAAACAAACGATACTGCTATTAAATGTAAAGATAGCAATAGTTGTGGAGGGATAAATCACAGTGTTTTAAACAGAAAAGTATATTTGAAGTTAAATTTATGCTATTCTGAATTTATAAGGTGTATGTTCTTAATCAAAATATTTAACTATCTTAATTATACTCACATAGGAATTCACATACAGAAAGTCTCTGTTAATTAGTTCCTCTTCTGAGTCACAAAGGAATATTTGTTATGAAATTTGTTATGAAAACTTATTATTTAAAATTATTGACCACTGATTTTCTCTTATAGATGACAATAGGATCCATATTTGAATAGTCTCTACTGAACTTATCAAATATATTGAAATAAAATATTTCATATGTTAAATCCTATTCTCTACACAAAAATTATATACTTTCAAATAGCTAAGTTTATAGAACTCATGAAATTACAGACAACTCTCCCAAGTTTTCTGCTTATATCATCTTTACATGTAACAAATGAAGAAAAAATATTGGTAGAACATTATTAACTGTCTGTTTTTAATCTATATTTCATTGTCTTTGATTAATATTCTTCCAATCCAAGGCCCAATCTGAGATGAAAAGTTTGAATTTTCTTCATTATTTCTCAGTCTTCTCTAGTAGATGTTCATTTCTTGGCTCTTTTTTTTTTTTTTACTTTTATGCTTTTTAGAAATAGTGACTTTATAGAGCATACTTCAAAAAAGTCTTTACACATGATATCTCATCCTCATGTTTCTGTTTTCAGTATTTTAGAATAATAACACATATTTGAAGGTTCTTCATATGACATTCTTCCAGGAAACAAAAATATAGTAATGCCTTATTTCTGGCATATTAAATATAGTCTTGGATTAAATAATGTCTATTAGGTGCCTTCTATGAAAAACTACTATTTATCCCATTTTCTTTCTTTTTTTAAGCAAACATAACTGTGAACTAGTTTTTGCAAAGGGGAAAATCAGAGAATCTGTTGGCCAAATGAGTTAATACTTTTTGTTAGTGGTATTTTGAGATGCTATGCAGATGAGCTATTTTTAATAAAAGTTTTATCTAATAATATGAAATTGTGATTATGTATGAATTCATGAAAATTATCTGGTGCCATTTTGACTGTGATATTTTAATTATTTTCTATTTTTATTATTGCTTTCATACTTATTTTTTCATAATCTATCAAGAATATTTTCCTCTCATTTCCCATTCATTAGTCAACTATTTATTTATACATCAGTACAAACTTGAGGACATTCATTTTATTTTTTATGGTACAATCTTGTCCTACCATTATTAATTATTTTGTTGCCAAATTAACTTTTTAATCTTTTAGCCTCAGGTAATAATAATAATAATAATGATGATGATGATGATGATGCATGCCATGAAATGAGACTGACAGAGAGGAAGAAACAGTTACAGTCAATGGTATCATAATTCCAACCTTCTTATAGTGAATAACGATTGTATCACTTAAATTATGTAGTTTAAAACTGGGTACTGATTCCATTTTAACAGAAAAACAGCCAACTTTACTTACAGGAAGTTTTACCTTTGCAAAACATTTTAAAATGTACTCTTACTTCATCTTAGTTTTATTAATGAAATATTTCAACATGAAACAAAATGTCTGTGCCTAGTAGAAAATCAGAAATCTCTATCCAAAATTCTTTGAATTACTGTAGTTTATAAGAACAAAAATGTGATGATTAAAGGAAACTTTAAAAGCACAGTGTGTGCTTGAGTTGCATCCATTAGAGTTCTTCAGAGAGGATATCAACAGGAAAGGTTAAGGATTTTTTTATAAATTCATATATTGTAACATATTTCAGAAAACTGTATAAATATTCTAATGATAAATTTATTTATGCCATTTTACATATTTATTAGTGAGTTTTCTAAACTTTAAGCTTAAATAAGTCATAAATAGCTTCGTGGATATTTAACTGATTGAATTATTTTACAAACAAGCTGAGACCCTCAAAGGCAAGTTTTCAGGTTGACATTCAGGCTGTGAATTTGCAAGGCCGCTGCTGACATTTGGAGGTGAGTTCTTTTCCCATAGACCTTTTCTTTCTCACAACTAGAGCATACTCTCCCCTTAGTCTCTTAGCCTTTAACATCTTGCTTACATGTAGAAGATATAGCTTATCATTTGATCAAATTGTAAGTTTAAAAAAATACTACTCCTAATCTCAGAAACTGTCTTCACTTAATTGCAGCAAGTTCAGTGTTTGGAAAATTAACACATCAAGTATAGATTTTTTTGCATAAATATAGTGTTATAAAAATAAAGTTCCACTTTTAACACCTAATTATGGAAAAAGAGCTATATGACATTATAGGTGTTATAAATTCCACATCAGAATCCATAAGATTATGCAACAAAGAGAAACTTCCTTTTTTTCTTTATTACTGGAGTTTGAATTCAGGGGTGAACAACCCCTGAGCCTCTTCGGAGCCCTATTATCATATTTCATTTGACTGTATTTATGCTGATTCTTACTGTGAGATAGAATTTTGCTGGAGTGCTGTGGTTGCCCTCCACACTGTGAAACCCCTGCTCAGCCTTCAAGGAAAGTGGGTCTGTAGGAGCCCTACCCCCATCCACTGTTTATGTTGCTCTGAATTTTAGCAGCAGTATATTCAGATTTGTAGTTAACTATTAGGAACAATTAGTGTCAGAATATGTGAAACAGCATGCAAGAATTTGTCTGGCTTTTTAAAAAGTGCTATTATAGAATGTGATCTTGGGGAAATGAGAAAGCCTAACACCTATTTACAACAATGTTATTTGAGGTTCAACCATTTTTAATAGTGATTGCTGTATGACTTTCATGTTAAAATAAAACTATTCTGTTCTGATATGAGAAACTAAAAATGATAATTATTCTAGAATCTAGGATAGATATTGCAAAATAGAAAATATTCAAGGGGAAATGGATGGCATAAGTAATGAGGGGAAAGAAAAATTTGTTATGGTAACAAAAAAAGGGAAACAAAGCTTATGTATATAAGGGGTGGGAGATTGTAGGGTGGGTAGGGGAATGGGATAAATGAGAATAAAGTCATGTCATTTGCTGGTACAAATGATCAATATAGAGTATGATCATGATATGTATATCAAAGTATCTGTTTCACAATTTAAAAAATTACCCTGGCATTTCATGAAAAATATGAATGCAGCTTAAAATAAATGGAATTTAATTAATTAAGAATTTTAATTCTTAAAAATTATTTCATTGTAGAACATTTTTCAGTGATAGTCTCAATCTTCACAAAAATTTTTGGCAGTTTAATTCCTTCATATTTGTTAGCTGCGACTTTAAAATAGACACCATTCACTTAGTATTTGGCATATAACATTTGAATATTTTGGGTAGCTTCTAAAGAGGAACTAAAATAAGATTTATAGAGCAACTGCCTGAACATTTGACTTATTTACATATTGCATGTCATTCAGTCCACGCCTTTGGACTCCTCAGTAGAAGTTGTAGAGAGAAAATAAAGGTGGAAAACTCATCACTGAACACTGTAGTCTGGCAGGGACCCCTCTTCTCATGGCCTATTGTCCAGAATTCATAGTACTTGTGACCCATGGGTGGTTATAACCTTCATCAAGTGCAGAGAAACTGACAAGTCCTTCTGGAAATTTGAGGACACAATATAAGAAAATGTTGAGATGAGATTTTTAGTAAGATAAAATAAATGCCTAACACTGATCCAATTACATCCATGGAGCAAACGATACCGTCTCTCTTGCAAGAATGGCAGATCACATATTCATTATTGTCAGGTTGCACTTGTTTCAAATGAGTAAAAATTAGTATTTTTTAAAATTGGATAAAAATGATGATCAAAGGTGTATTTGTGAATTTTTAAAGTGAATATTTGCAGATTCAGAGAATTCATAAATATACTTGAAATCAAAAACTCTTTGAAGAAAAATACTTTAAATGTTCACTGAGCAGAAGTTCTCAACTAGTGATTATACATAAACAATAGTCTTTCAAGATGCATATATCAAAAAATATTCTGAGCCTTGGTTAAAGATATTTTATGGCATTATGCAAAAACAAAATTAAAAAAAATCTCACTATAAAATAATTATCGACTTGACTATAGGAAATTTGTGTTCTATTCTTCTGACAGCTGAGGATAATTTTTTTTATTCAATCTGGCATGCAGGGTGCATTTTTTGAGCTTTTATTTTTTCACATCCCCTGAAATATAATTTGTATGCAATAAAATACTTTCATGTACAATGTATCACTTCATGAGTTTTGACAAGTGTTTATACTCTGTGACAGCCATCTCAGTGGTGAAATAAAGTATTAAAATTCCACAAGAAATTCTTTATTCATTTTTAAGTTAAACCTTAAGTCTATTTAGATAGTACTTTTGAAAGGATGTTCACTGGTAATAGAGAAATTATGGAAACAAATGAGAATATTTTAAACAAAGGGAAACAAAATATAAATAATTTTCATAACCATGCAAAATAAAGAGTAAGTTACTTGGTGGGTGAGAAAGGTTGACACATAAAAATATAAATACCAGGCACGCTAGTATGTTTTGATTAAGATTATATGGGCAACTTTAAAATATTACAAATTTAAAGTAATTTTTTAAAATTTATACACACTGTGCACTACAACCCCAGGACTTTGTGCGTCCTTTGGGGGCACATCAACTGTGAGCAGTGCAGCAGTTGTAGGAACCGAGAGACTGGTCATCAAATCTGCAAATTCAGAAAATGTGAGGACCTCAAAAAGAAGCCTTCCGCTGCTCTGGAGAAGGTGATGCTTCCAACGGGAGCCGCCCTCCAGAGGTTTCAGTGAGGGTGGGAACCAAAAGCTGCCCTCTGCGTGCAGTGTCACTACTCGTGTGGTCTCCGGCAAGGGATATGGGTGAAAACAAATGGATGCATCCGTCGTTAGACTCAAAAATATTCTCTCAGGGCCGGGGATTAGCTCAGTGGTTCCTGAGCCTGTCTTGCACGTGCAAGGATCCGGGTTCGATCCCCGGTAATCACATACCATACTGGGCGTGGAGACTCACCCCAGCAGCAACCAGTACCACATACCACAGTGCCGGGCATGGTAGCTCACGCCTGTCATCCCAGCACTCGGGAGGCAGAGGCAGGAGGATTGCTGTGATGTGAGTTTGAGGTTGAGCTCGGAGCCAGCCTGAACCACAAAGTGAGACCGTGTCTCAAAAAACCTTAAAAAAAAAAATTCTCTCACAGATTGCATTCCTGGTTCTATATATATATATATATATATATAAAATATGCATTTATATATAATGCATATATATATATATATGTATAATTTGTTGTTGTTGTTTTAACATCTTCAAGTCCCTAGTATAAAAAGAAAACGAAAACAATTTAACTGCTTCTTCGAAAGAACAACAAAAAAAGAGGTAAAGACGAATCTATAAAGCAGCGAGATTTCCTGGGTGAAGAATGGACAATCCATCTCCTTCCTGGTCAGTGTCGATGTTGACTGTGCAGGAGATGCTGTTTTTGTGTAGAGAACATAAATTTTCTGTAACCTTTTGAAATCTAGTTACTAATAAGCACTACTGTAATTAAAAAAAATACTATCATATCTGAGCATGGTGGCTCACACCTCTAATTCCAGCTCTCGAGAGGCAGAGGCAGGAGGATTATTGTCAGTTTGAGGTCATTCTGGGATACATAGTGAGTTCAAGGTCATCCTGAACTACAAAGTGAGACCCTATCTCAAAAAACCAAAAACTAAGAATAAAAATTAAAAACTAAAAAATAAACCAAAAACAATGTACCACCATAAGGAAAGAAACATGTAGGGAAAAATTCCAGGTTGTTCAGTGTTTCTGACGGCAAGTAGCACAGTAGTTTTAATCTAATTTTCCTAGCTAGGGCAAAGCACCTGATCACACTTGCCTTTAAAGTTTAATGAAAATGTAATTCTTTTGTGTCTCACAGCTCAAGGAGTTGGAGTATTTGGTATGAGCATCAATATTGCTATCATGGATGACATAACACAAATATTTAACCACACATGGATCTTCACAGAGGATAGTAACGATGCTAAAAATTCACAGTCATCTTGCTCTGCCCTTCTAAGAGATCCCCATAAGAACACTGAAGTAATTGTTGTAAATACCAACACACACCTAGAGTTCTCTTTTTATGAAATCCAAGAAACTTAAAGTTGCATTTCTGGGAAATATTTAACAAGTTTCAGAGTAGTTTATTACAAATATCTGAACATAGGATTTATAAATAAAATCATTTGCATTTAACACTATTTAAAATACAACAAAATATAAATAAACTTGAATCTGCTCTTGCTCAAATGGAGAAAGAAGAGTCAATACTCTTAGTATTGACTCTTAGGCAGAGTTTAGTAAGTAATGCTTTGTGGAACAGAGCTTGTGTGCAGAGGACAATGTGTTGCTTTCACTGTCTCTTAAGTGAGATTGATTTTCTTTGTAAAAAAAAATCCAATCCTTGAAAAATTTAACTTTTATGAGATTTAAAAACTGTGATTAATTCTAGGAAAACAGGTAAGTTTTAGCTCAAAGATATTTTTAATGTCATGCATGTAAACCCTAAACTACCTACATTTTACATGTTTAATTATTTAAAAGTTCAGCACATGAATTATCACTCCCAAAGAATTCCTTGAAGATTTTTGTAGCCCTTTCAATTATCTCCTTCATTTGAATATTTTAATCTATTCTCTTAAGAAAGTAAATACATTTCTCAAGAGAAAGGTACCTATGTGATCCCTACTACTTTGCAAATTTAAGTTCAGAGACCAATGATGTTCTGATCTCCCTGTGAGAGGGTCTGCTAAACCGAGCTGTTACAAAGATAGTAAGTCATGCAGGTTCTGGCACAAAGGATCTTGCAGAAGATGCATTCGGTGTGGTGGGAGGCAGAGTTTAGTTAGCTCATCATGGCACTCCACTGTGAATGGTACCGCATGCTACCCAGAAATTTATTCAGTCTCTATCTCCCACCAGTTACAAAACTTAGCTAAAATGAGTGATCTTTTTAGCAACACACAAACTAAAAATCAACTTAAATGAATTAGAGATGTAAACAAAGGGAGCACTTCACTACAGTAGCATGGGCAGGGAGTTTTTGGCCAACACCCCAGAGTATAGGAAGCTAAAGGAGCATTAGATTAAAGAGATTGTTGGCATCAATCTAAAAACTTTCTGGATACAAATAAACCAATCAACACCATGAAGAAGTACCCTATCGGATAGTATAAATATTTAGCAAATATACATAGACAGAGCACATACTGAAGTATATAAAGAAGCCACAAAACTCAAAAACAAAGAAAAATAATGATTTAAAGAATAAATAAACTATGTAAATATTACTCAAAAGAAGACATGTGAATAGCTGAGAGAAGTATAAAAAAACTAATATGGTTAAGAAAATCAAAATCAGTATGAATTATCCTCACTTCAGTAAAAAATTCATATTAAAATATAGGAAAAATATCTAGAGATCTTGGAGAGAGGACTAAGGGGAAGAGAGGAGGATAAAAAAAATAATATACATCAAATGCATGTACATCTTCCCTAAGCTAAATGTAAACACTGTATAGTGCAAACATGTACTAATATGAATAATAAATACATAGAACATAACAAATCAGTGATGTTATGGAGAAAAGGAAATCCTTACACACAAAATACTAATTGTAAATGAGTACAACCCCTAGAGGAAACAGCATGTAGTTATTTTCATAAATTTAAAAATAGAATTATGACATGTTTCAACTACCCCACCATTGCATGTACTTCCAGAGAAATTAATTCACCACGTTTGAGAGGTGTCTGTGCTCCTGTAATATTCACAATAGCTAACAACAGAAACACCTGAGTGCCAAGCCCCTGAGGAACAGGTCGAAAAACCCTGTACATTACAAAGTGAAAAAGAAGTGATTGTTTCATCAAAGCAATGAAATCCTGTCTTATGAAAATATAAAGCAAATGAGATAATTATATTAAAGTAAATAATTCTGACACAAAGCAATAAGAGACACACCATTGCACTTATATCCTAAGTACAAAAAGATGAGTACAGGAACTAGAACCATTAAGAATAGAACAAGGATTATTAAAGACTTGTGGAGAATAGTTGGGAGGGAGGAAGAGATGTTCATCAATGGACACTAAATTATAGTATAACAGAAAGAAGATATTCTGGTGTTTTGCATAGTGAGATGACTATAAATAATGATAAGGTATTATGTATTTTAAAAATCTAGAAGAAAGGATTTTGAATATTTTCATCATAAAGAAATGATAAAGCATAAGAAAATGTTAGACATATTTCATGTCTTAAACATTGCATAATGAAATAAATCAAAATGTTGCATTACACCCTATAAATTCAATTTTTACACTTTTATCAGTTAAATATTAAATAAGAACAGATTGATTTATTTTTTGTCTTTCCAAATCATTTTTTCTCATTTATTAGAGGTGACATATAATCATACTTTCATAAATTTACTAAGTTTGTAAAAACTTTATCTGAATTGATGGAAAGTTAAATTTATTTTGCACACTATTCAGGCATGGATTTTTTGCTTATATTTGTTAACTTTATTTCAGTCTTGCTTCAGAAAGAGACTCATATATATGTACTGATATTTATTAATTGATATATGTACTTTAGGTAGACAGACATAACAATATAAAACATTTTTGATAGTGTTTAGTAATGCCTTTCTTAGTAGTGAGTGCTGTCATACAAAAGACAATTATTAATGAAGATCAATCAGATCTGACATGCATGCTTTGTGAAAACATTTTATATGTGTACAGTTTGTAATGTGAAAACTAAGATTAAAGCCATATTAATTTTTCTATAGTTTGTTATAGTTATTTCAAGTAAAGCAATAGAAGAATGGAAGGAATCGATTAAAAATAAGATTTTAGACTCCTGATTTTAAAAATCATTGACAATTGTCCGAATCTATTAAACTGAGACAAAGGAATATTTTTTTATATAGAGGCACTTTGTAAAGTAAGTTTAATTGTTTCTACAAGTTCATTGTGAATTCATGGTCACGCTTCTTTCTTACTCCTCATTAATTACTTATTATCTGGTTTTCTAACTTTCATGACCTACAACATGCCATAAATAATAATGGTAATGATAATAAAAATAAACATATAGGAAAATTCTAACAATAGAGTAAGATCAATATATATATATATATATATATATATATATATATATATATATTTTTTTTTTTTTTTTTTTCCACTTTGTAGTTCAGGCTGGCCCTGAGCTCAGCCTCGAACTCACAGCAGTCCTCCTGCCTCTGCCACCCAAGTGCTGGGATTACAGGCATGAGCCTCCACGTCTGGTACTGTGGTAGGTGGTTCCAATTGCCGGTGGGCAATTGGAGTCTACACACCCAGTACTGTATGTGGTTATCAGAGACTGAACCCAGATCCTTGTGCTTGAAAGACAGGCACTGGTACCACTGAGATCAATATTTAGTGCGTTAAGTGTCCAACTTATTCGAAGAGTTTGGTAAGTATGAAATGTTTGCATGAATAATCACATTGATTGCATGGATACACATGCAATTCTCGCATTGAGAATAATGGTAAACTAGCAGAAACTGAGCAGAAAGATAAGATCAACCCGATTACGAATGGTTTAATAAGAGAGGAGATTTAGCTCAGTGGTTTCGGCACTTGCCTTGCACCCGCAAGTTCCCGGGGTTCGATCCCCAGTAACCACCTACAACAATGCTAGGTATGCTGACTCACACCCACCAGTGATCAGTACCACATACCACAGTGCCTGACGTGGTCGCTCATGCTTGTAATCTCAGCACTTGCCTGAGACATGAAGACTGCTGAGCTCCAGGTTGAATTTAACACCAGCCTGAACTATAAAGAGAGACTCTTGTTTCAAAAAAAAAAATGATTTTACAATTTAATGAGATTATCTCACTGCTTCTCCCAGTTTGTCATTACTATTGTAGGGAGATCTTATATTCTTTCATAAAAAAAAAAACAAAAAACAAAAAACAAAAAAACTAATGTCTTTCCTCAAATGAGCCATAAAATAGATGATGATAATAATATGTAAAGTTTCCCAAACTAATTATCTAAAACAATGTTAGAATTTTATGTTCTTGAAAACCTTCAGTAGTATACCAGCAACAAAACTGATGGCATTTCTCTACCCTCTTTTTCTCTTCCTTTCCCTTCCTCCTCCCTTTCCTTCTTCTTCACTAGCTCTCTTTCTCCTTTCTTTATCTCCATTCTTCCTCTTTAACGTAGAACTAGAGTCACTCATCTCCAGAGATAATGTCAAATCAGCACTTTCTGGTTAGAAGTCTTCCTGGGTATGGATGTTCTTCTGCAGCAGTACTCCATAAGATACATCATTTACACTCTATATCAAAATTTGTCTAAAATACAGATG
>PVIR01044322.1:0-11278 GCA_004026965.1 Petromus typicus
CAGAACTTTTCAAACATGGTGAGTTTTGCTAATGTGTGAATGCTGTTTATTATGGGTTGAGGGTGTGATGTCCCCCCAAGACATGTGTGGTGAAGGTTTGAGTTCTAATGCAGCAGTGTTCACAGGTAGTGTTTGGAAAGTGGTTGCATGAGGATTCTGACCTCAGCAATGGATCAGTCCATTGAGAGCTTCATAATCAAATGAACTACCAGCAGGCAGTGCAAGCTGTAAAAGGTGGGGGCTGACTGGGAGGATGTAGGTTAGTGGAAATGAGACATGGAACAGTATATCTTGTCCTCAGCTTCTTTCACATACTCTTTCTTACAGCTTGCCAGTCACCATGAGGTAAGCAGTCTATTTATCCACATGCTTCCATAGCCAGGAGATTCTCTCTTGTCTCAGGCATGAAACACTGAAGTCAGCTGACCATAGGCTGAAGCTTCTACAACTGTGAGCCAAAATAAATCTTTCTTCCCTTAAGCTACTGTTCTCATGTATTTTGTCACAGCAACAAAAGGCTGATTAACATATCATTGTCAGAACAATATTGTATCAGGCAAATGGCAAAACAAAACATGAAAGGCTTTATTCAAAGACATTGCAATGAGGGAGAGAAATCAGGATTCAATCCAAGCTTCTAAGAAATGAAGTGGTAGACTGAGAATTAGCTCAGTGGTTCTGGCTTCTGTTTTGCAAGTTTACGGTCCCGAGTTTGATCCTCAGTACAACAAGAACTAAAAAATTGAAGTGAGAATGGGGGAAAGGAGATATAGGCCATCCATATTTGATAACAGTTCATATCTAAAAGAAAAGTTAAGTTTCTTTAGTTCTTCATGACAGGAGAAAAAATTAGGCTTCGAGGAAAGGACCCACCAAAGACAAATTAGGCACCTTCCACAAAAACAGGGAGATAAGAGAACTATCTTTTCTGATCATTATATGTTGTAAGAGTGGATCTCAGGTCCTTGGTGAGAGAGACAGTCCTGGGTTGTAAGATTGGCAAGGGATTTTTGAAAATATTTGTATCTCAAAGGGAGACAGAAATGTTTTACAATGGTAAATTTTCTAAGGTAAATGACCAAACACATGGGGCAAGGAGTGATTAGCTCAGTGATGATAAACCTTTTACAGCTTTCAATGATGCAATCAGCCCTCTGCAGCACCAAAGCTGTAGGTTCACCACCACCAAATTAGGCCATCTAGATTCTATCAGAGGCTACTTGAGAAGGAGATCAGGGCTCCAGGAAGAAGTAGTCAGTCCATAGAATAGCAGAAGGAAATACTAAGGGTTTATTGAGCACTACCTTCATTAGCTAATGATTTCATGTTATTGACCTTGAACCATTAACCTTGGCTTTGTCACTGTACTCTGGAAATTTTTCTTAAGCAGAGAATCAGTCCTTTGATCAAGCAAAAAAAGTTGAATGTGGATGATAATATATGGTTGTCTCCTAATGTTTCAAGGCCAGTGCAAGGACAAAATAGCTTCACGTGGCTTGCTACATTGTACACATAATAACTAGAGATAATTTTTCCTAATTGATGGAGGAAATGCATATTTCTTTCTATAGTAATGGAAATAGAATTGATAATGTTTACTGCACCCAACTTATGTCTTTTCCATACTGTTTGTCAAAAATGATGTAGCATGCATATTATTTTGGGAGCAAGAGGGGTTGAATTTAATCAGTGCCTTTTGTTTTCCTGCTATTTGCTTTGATTGCTGCAGTTTAACTGTTTGGTTCTCTTGAATCATTATCTATTCCTTCCCTTCCATCCTTACTTTGTTTCATTAGCATCTTTATTTTATAATTTCTTTATTGTTTGAGCCATGGTACACAGTGTTGAAATGACTGTTTTTTAAACATTCTTTTCTTTTAATCAGAAACTTATCTCAAACTAAAGTAGTTGGAACAAATTGATGTGCGGTTGGAATTATATATCCTTATGTATCTGTGAAGAAGTTGGGAGCAGAGTACTGAAGGGGTCTTGTACTAACAAGACCTTTTAAGTGCAATATATTTTGCTGCTTGCTCTAGTAGACGATCCTAGGCACACATGCTTTCTGCATTTGCAGCTCAGTAAGACACAGAACTACTGTATTTTCCCACTCACTGAATCACGCTTTGATAAAAATCTTAGGTGGTTTTGATGTCTTCCACCTAGGAACTCAGTCTCTTCTAGGAGAACAAGCCTCGGCTAGCCAATAGGAGGACTAGGATCACAGGAGTATCGATGGATATTCTCTGTTGAGGATGTCCTACCTAGCGCAGCCCTCAGTGTCAGTCACCACAAACTGACTATAGGTGCAGAGCAAGTGCTGGTCAAGACAATGTTAGTGGAACTTCTTGACTGATCAGGAGACTTACAGTAAAAATAAATGTTTGTTTCATATAGCCATAGTTTGTTTATACATAATACTCCTAGGGTATTATATAAATGATATGCAAACTCCATTTTTTCCACACACTTTCGTCTACTTAATTATTTTAAAATTTGCTGCCTACTGTATACCAAGGTACCAGGGTAGGAAATAAAGGCAAAAAAGCAAATTTCAGTAATGTATCTCTCAATTGATGTGAACATGTGGAAAACAGAGAGGAAAACTAAACTTACAGTAGAGTATGAAGTGTTATACCAGATAAGCCCAGAGTCAACACAGCCCCTGATAGAGATACTTAACCAAGAAACGGATCAAACTGTCTCTGTGGCAATGAGCGATACACATAAGAATCTTCAACCATGTGGAATAGAAACATTAAAAACACATAAAAATGTTCTTAAAAATGGGAAATTAGTGTCTAAATTGTAGGAGAACAGAGGATATTAGATAAATTCTAATAAAAAGCTTGCAGAATAATGGCATATGTGAGTTTGGTAAAGACAACCCTGGAAATGTAAGAAAAACAAAACAAAAACAGATTTATAGAAATATCCATGTGTTCCAGAAGCTTGATCTCTATTTTGAAAATTACAGAAAAGAAAATGAAGGTTGATACGAAGAAGCTGATGTGGTTATTGAAAGTGTCTTATAAGCTCTATAGAGCAGCCACAAAATCTTTTAAAAATGGAGATGTGTGAAAAAATAAGATAGTAGGAGGTGGAAAAATAGTTTGGCAATAAAGGAGGACAGTCTGGTGTACCAGAAGCCATGGAAGCAGAATAAAGAGAAAACTAACAAGAGTGGAGACCTAACCTAAATTAATGTTCAAAGAAGTGTATTATTCAAGGATATTGAGGACAAGAAGTGTACAGAAAAAGGAAATTGATCACTCATCTTTGTAGAAGAAATGTAACCAGCAGTTGCATTTGTAACTAGCAGTTTGCATTTGTGCCATCCATTGCAAGACTTGGTATCCCTGGGGAATTTGCAAAGTATTCTGAGACAGTGGCTACCTGAATGAGTAAGAGTCAGGTGCAAGATGGAAAGATTGTGGTAGGCAATTTTAAGTCAGTAATATTCTTATACTAAAGTTGTGCTGCAAACTGAGAATAAATTTTATCTTCCTGGTTATATCTTTATCGTTAAGAATTCTCAAAAAGAGGTAGAGTAGATAATAAAAAATGACCACAAGTCTTTTCATTCTTTCAAGACAGTGTCTTTCTATAGTCATTAAGCCTCAGATGCAATGTCACCTTATTTGACTAAAGCAAAACAAAATAAAAATCAAACCAAACAAAAGCCCAAGCAGTGTAAGGAATATTATGCAAACTTTGAGTCTATCCTCAAGACCATATGGGATGATGCTTTTCATCGTAGAAACAAAGCCAAGGTGCAAGAGTGGCCTGGCCCAGAGACACCTTTTGCCTAATGACACCTGGGATAAAGTCTTAGCTGATCAGGGAGCTGAGTATATTTGCATGATTAAGCATAGCTAAGGTCAGGTGAAAACCTGCTGGCTGACTGGAACCAAAATAATGCTTTATAAAATTCTCCTCTACACGTACGGCTATTGTTCTAAGCCTGTACGTCGATGACAACTATTTTAAGCCATGCAATCCAACTCATAAAGTCTTCCTAGAAGTATAGAATTAAAAAATGAAGGTAGAGAGGAGATGACGGCTTAATATTTAACTAAACTAGGTAGGACGAAAGTTGATAACATTTATGGTTTGAATTCATAAGCTTATTTTACCCTCAATTTAGTTTTATGTCTTCAAAAGCTTCTGTCCAATTTTACAGATTATTAAAAAAAATAATATTTTATTGAAATTTCAGAGTTGCTTTTTTATCCAGTTAAACCTCAGTGCTGGGTCAACTGAAGCTGTTACCAGCTGACTGTCCTGCGTGTCTTGGCCATCTGAACACATTCTGCGTTTTTCCTTTATCTACTTTGGATGAATTATGCATTTATTAAACTTGCATTTCCAGGAACACAGATGGAAAATGGTTTTTAAAATGTGCCCTCTTCTAGAAGGCCTATTCCTTTCCTCATTAAATGTCTTTGTATCATCAGCTGTTGCTTCTAACCGCCTACACGTGTGCCCAGGTGACTTACTATTAACCCAGGATCTTTCACGCTCCCGTAACATTCTCTTCTTTCTACATGAGCTTGTTATTCTAGAAATATCTTGGCAGTCCTCATATGGGAATATCTTATGCTCTTCCCCTTGTCAGATGAAAGTCAGAAAATGTAGTACATAAGAATGAGAGAAATGCTCGACTTACTTTCTTTCCTAGCTGTCTTCTTCCTCCTTTATTCTTTTCCATCCATTCATTCTTCAATTCTCGGAATACTTAGTTCTTTTGTCTATATGTTGTTCATCAGTGTGGCTTTATGTCAGATTTATTACTGAATTTTGGTTTCTTTCCTTAAATATTTTGTGTTTTGAGTCCATAAACTTGTTTTTCTAAACTATGTTTTGCATAGTAGAAATAAAAGAAATTTTAATTCAGTTTTTACCATATTCTTGTTAAGATATCAGTAAATAACCTGTATGGTGTCCATTACCTTATTAATAAATTAAGGTAAACAACTATTTCAGAAGAATGGTTTAAGAAATGAGTACATGTAAAAAAGCCTCATGATGCAAGTGGTACTTTAAAATAATACAGAAGTGTGTGGAGATGTTAAAAGAGTAAGACAAATACTAAGTTCCTAAAATGATCTCAAGTGTAGAAAGGCTTTCCTAGGACTTAAAATTTTAAATGACCCTTGAAGAGTCATAAAATTGATAATTTTAAGAAAGGAGAGCTTTTTAAGGAAAAAAACTTTCCAAATATCAGTTTCAAATGGATATTTCTGGAGTCATCTGGATACTGAAATTTTTGCATTTTATGATTAATCTATACCATACATTCTAAGCTCAAGATTCATCTACCTACCTATCTATCTATCATCTACCTATCTATCAATTATCTATCTATAGCTATTTTCTAATATCATATGTCTCTAAATATTCCCAACACTCTTCAGGGACCCCTATCAGAGGCTTTTATTTATCAGAGTGGTATTCTGAATTATATCACAAGCACATTCTCTTTATATAGAAAGAAAATATTTTTAATTCCATACTCAAAGCTTTCCTTTTTCATCTCTTTCTAAAGTACATTTTTTACTTTATAAGGCTGTTACATATCTTTTTCAAGAAATCATAGAGTAGTTATCTGAAGTACAAAGTAATATATATTTAAAATGCAAGTTGTGTAGGCCAATGCTTAACCTTATTTATTCTCTGTTTTCTCTTTATCATCACATTTCCTGTTATGATCTTTGGTCTGAACTGAGAAAAATGTAATGAAATTATAAGGACAATACTGATTATGCCATGGAAATTTGTGTCGTGAAGCAAAATTAAGGTTTTAACTATTTCCTAGGGCTACCTTAAGTATTTTTTAAAAAATCTTTATTGGTACATTACATATACGCATCATGATTATACTCCATAATGAGGATCTGTACCAGTATAAGACACAACTTAATTCTCATTTTTCCCATAGCCTGACCCACCCTACCACCCCCCTATATACATAAAATTTGTTTCCTTTCTTTTTTCTTATAATCTCATTATTTTCCCCCCTTCACCCTATTTTACTTTGAGCATTTTTTATTTCACAATATGTAACATACAATTCTAGGACTCATTTACATTTTTATTTTCTCATACCAGAGAAAAGATGTGATATGTACCTATCTGTGACCTATTTATTTCACTTATGAGGATATCCTCAAGGTATGTCCATTTAAAAGTGTGTTTTCAAACTTGCTATTTAGACATAAATGAGAGGTTCACTAGGCTTATATTCTCTCTGTGGCCTGCAGAGGGCAGCATTTACTCCTTCAATATTCTGGAAGATCAGAAATAGCCACCTCTATGTATCTCGCCCCTTGAGTTTACATCTGTGTTTATGGAAAGGAACTAGTGAGCCACCACTAACAAAGATTTATGAAGAAGAAATACATCATAGTCCAAAAATATTTCCTTTCTGAAAGGGCAAATACAATGTGGCCAATTAAGAATACTTTTTCTTTGAGCCTTTCAATAATACTAAGTATGACCCAAAGAGATTTTACCTTCTTTCATAATAAAACATGTATTTGATCTTCTAAATAAATATTATCCAAACAGATGCTGGAAACAGCTTCATTTCTTAAACAAACAAACAAGTAAAGAAGTTTATAAAATTAAAACTGACTTTCTCTAGGACAAACAACGAAGTCTTCAGAATAGGAACTGAGCCACTGTGCTTCTCGGACAACACTCCATCCTCCTGATACAGGCAAAACGAACTTAGATGCTTCATCTGTACAGACCTTTCTAGTACATTTTCTGGCTCAGATGTTAAATGCCAAGACTAGATTCTAACTACAAATGATCTATGATTGTTATTATCTAGCTATCCCCCAAGAGCCTCATGCATTCACAGGTGCCAAACAAACCTCTCCTCCTCCAAGTTACAGATGTTGAGTGTGTGTCTCAGCAATGACAGAATGGCTAAGATGGTGACTTGTAACTGTCAGGGACTGAGGGACACGAGTCAACCTGTGTTAGATATCTATTGATGGACTTTTTCGCCTTTCTCATGTGTGGTCAATGAACAATTTAGAGGTAAGGAGAACTCTGATTCATTTTCTCTTAAGGCTGTATTTATATTTTTAGTTTCTTGTTTGTAAAAAAAAAATTGGACCAAAATGGTCAATTTAGAGCAATTACTTCAGTTAAGAGCTGAGGAACCTTGAACTAAGCATTGAGGGCCAGGGATGTAGCTCAGTGGCATGTTATGATTCTTACGTGAAGTGCAGTGACTCATTTCCCTTAGAACTAAGATAAAGTTGTGACAAATTTAAAATCCAAGAAATAAAAAAGCATTACTTTAATGTGATAGGCTTGCCAGTTCACATTTGTCTCTGGTTATTTGTGGGATGTGGTCACCTAGACTTTCACAAAGATGGTTTTTTTTTTTTTTTTTTTTTTTTTTTTTAATGCAGGAAAGTCCAAGATTCTAATACCTTCTTGCAAGAAAATTAACTCTGAAAGTTCAGAATGATTGAAAGATGTTCTTAGCAAATCATAACTTTATTTTTACCCTTAACAAGCTACTGGGTTCTTTAGCATGAGTGCTGTAATTTACATGCAAAATAAATTCAGGTGGAGCTATTTGAAGAGCCTAGGTGTACCAGGATAACCATTGTCAGAAATTATTGCTCTAGAAAACTCCCTAGGAGAGGCATAAGTTTGCCCTGAAATAACACATCGCACAGTCACACCAAGGAGCTCACAGGCTGCCCACACCTGCTCCGAAGGACCTTCCAATGGAACCGCTTATCATGCGTTAAAACCAGCCCTTATTTGGCAGCTGCTAGAGGGATCGCAGAACCTGCATATCACCCACTAACACTTTCTGTGAAGCAAAGAGAGGATAGTTTGTTTTGCTTGAAATCTAAATATTTTAAGGACAGGATAGTTTAGAAGATAACTATCAAACATTGGAGCCAAAGAATCACAGGTAAAACTTCTATGGCCTGGCTGGTTTGGTGTCTGGGAAAATCACATCTAAATGAGGAATAAAACCCAATAGTGTTATTGGAAAGACTCTAACTGCAAATTGTCTAGTAACAGCACAGTTATCTAATATATATTGAGCACCTGGGATCAGGGAACTTTTTATAGCACAACTGCAGATTCTGTTCTTCATAACAGATGACAGAAGCCACCAGGGGTACAACCCCACATGCTGAGCAATGGTGGCTCCTATACACTCCTGCTGTATGTCCCTGTTAATAGGTTCTGGTTATTAAAAGCTGGATAAAATGAAGGGTGTTTTCAGCCACAGGGCTGGAAAGAGCTGAGGCTGTCAGGGTGTCACTGCTTGTGCCCATTCACAAGTTCCACACAGCACCTTTTAATCTAACTGTTCTGGAGCCGCTTGTAAGGGACCTTTAATGGGAGGCTGTCCCTTTGAGACTGAGAGCCACCCTCTTCTTGGCTGAGTGCTGCTTTAGTTAATTGCATTTTTCAGCCTTTGAACCTTCATCCATATATACCTCCACTGTCATTTTGTCATTTGGGAAGAGTGATCTGAGGGAGCATGCGCGTTTACCAAGCCTAAACTATAGTTGGTAAACGTGGTTTTCCTAAAGCTGAAATGAAAAGCTAAACTCAGAAATATAGACCGAATAATGAGCTACCAATTATTTTAAAGATCTTAGCACCCTTTTTGGCTATGAACTGCCATTTTTATATAACAACTAGTCAGTCATCTTCACCCCAAATTCTCTTATTATGTAAAATAGGTTTAATCGTTCAGTCTGTTTTGAAGTTTCAGAAGTCAGACATCCTCAAAATACCCAACAATATACTCTAAACCACCTACAGTGAATTTCAACATTTATCTGATTCCAAAGAGAAAAATTGGATTGAAATATTTTTAGCAAATAAATATCAGTGGGTGTCCACTGCATATATTATTTTCACTGGAGAGAGGCATATGGTTAAGCAGCAAAAGAACTGGTTGATTTGACTACAAGTTTGTTTTGTTTTATTTATAGTAAACAATAAAAAGACACAGTGTAGAAAAACGTGGCAAGATTCTTCAAAGCATCATGATTTATGACATATCATTGAATACATACTTATGTACACATAGCTACTTATACAGGTAAGGGACATAGGGCCTTCATTAAGGATTAATATTATAAAATAATATTTTGATGAAGTAGATTATCTATCTTCCTTAAAAAATTGATTTCTCTATAAAATATTTTTAAGTTAATCATAAAACCCCCACTAATCAGCAGTATTATAATTTTAAAATAAGAAAAAAGAGCAATTAGAGAAGAAACTCCATCATAGGAAAATGAGTAGACACATTTTATAGGATTAGTTTTAGTTTATACACAATCTCACTGCTTCAAGATGAGGGGATTTCAAGGCTATGGTAGGTCTATATTCTACACTTTCAGACACAGTTAAATTCTCATTGGCTATATGCTTGACAACAAATTGCTGTTGTTTATACTGTTAAAAGTGGAACTTACGAAAGACATGTTTTACTTGTGTGAACAAGCTAACCCTGAGAATCCAGTGGAATAACCAAGACCTTTTGTTTGAGAGAAAAGAAACTTAAAAACCAATAAAAATGTCAGGCAATGTTAGCATGTATGTCTACAACTTTTCAGCTAGATTCTAAACTTACTGTGAGGAGCCACAAAGTAGTTTCTCCCTTCAGTACCTATTGGTAAAAAGCCAACTAGTAAGCACTCTTTTGTAATCTGAAAATATCTCAACAAACAACAGTCATGGAATTATTCCAGTGAGGAAAACAGACAGTGGTCAAAGACTTAATCATATCATATCAAAGCATGCAATAGTAGGTGCTATTAGAAAAACATAATGGATGAGGATGATAAAAAAAAAAAGAATAGTGGTATTTCTTCAAATATTTTAGATGAAGTAGACAGGGGAAGAGGAAATCTTAATATGAATTTAAACAAGTTTTTAAAAAATTAGATAAACAACGGAATAAAATTCTAAGGGACAATGTTGAGATTGTAACAAAAAAGTAAGGAAACAAATTTTATGTATATGGGGGAGTGGTAGGGTGGGTAGGGCTATGGGAAAAAATGAGAATTAAGTTGTGTCTTATACTGGTACAAATCCCCATTATGGAGTGCAATCATGATGTGTATATTTAATGTACCAATAAAGATAAAAAAATTCTAAGGGAAGAATATTCTAAGTCTATAATAGAAAGTTTAATATTTACAGCAGGGAAAGTAAGTTTAGTATTTCCACTGAATCTCAATCAGTTAGGTTAGACATTGAATTATTTCATTAAAGATAATAGAAATGAAAGAGTAGAAATAAATGGGTCAGGTTGTCTAGAGGCTTGGCCTTCATTAGTGATGGCAAAATTTTGTGGATTTTTTGACAGAAAGATGAAATGATCTGATATGTTGTTAAAGGATTACTCTTGACTGCCATGTTTTAAATTTAAAGAGAGGCAGTCAACAAAGTTTGTCACTTTACCAAGGTGCATGGAATAAGCTGAATTAGACTTAGAGTTTTACCAGCTAGAGGAGCATATGCACAAGAGTTAGTGATGGGAATAAATTTCTGAATATTGTGGGTAAAAAAGGAGTAAAATTCACAATATGAGTGTTTTTAAAGTAGAATTGAATGACACTGAAATATTCAGATGATCACGTAGCTAACATTATCATTTATCCAGAAGTTGTTCATCTTCCAAAACTGAAACTGTACACATTAGACAAAAACTACCCAAAACTCCCTCTTCCCAATTGCTACCAATTAGTATTCTGCTTTATGTCTCTACGAGTTTGACTTGATTCTTATCTCATGTGAGTGGAATTTTATCATAGTTTTCCTTTTGAATTTGACTTATTTTATTTAAAATATCTTTAAGTTTCATTTATATTGGAGCATGTCTCAGTATTTCATTTTTATGAGTGAATAATATTCTATAATATATGCTACATTTTATTTTTCCATGGTTAATTCATTCACAGACAATTGAAATGTGTCTGTCTTAGGCTACTATGAGTAATAGTGCTATGAATATCATTGTACATACATTTGTTCTACTCACTGCTGTCATTTTTGGGGGATATATTCAGAAGAGAAATTACTGGATAATATGGTAGTTCTGTTAAATTTGTTTGAAAAACTGTTGTAATTTTTTGGTTTTAATTTTGATGTTTTCTGTTTAATTTTTTAAAAAATGGGTTTAAATGGGTATGAAATATTTCACTTTTTTGTATTGCTATAATGTTTAGTAATATCACGTAATACTGAGTATCTTCACATGCATTTATTG
>PVIR01044323.1:0-11278 GCA_004026965.1 Petromus typicus
AAAAAAAAAAAAAAAAAAAAAAAAAAAAAACTATAGAACTCAATCCAAACCTCACAATGAGCAACAAAACAGAAATATCAATGTACAAAACTTAAGACATCCAACTATCACAACACAAATAGGTAGATAAGAAGAATTATCTTCTAATCATGACTCAAAATCCAGAAACAATAACAGACTCATGAATAAGGCCACATACAAATAAAATATTGAGGGAGGAAACTATAAACAGCAAGCACAAGGGAGTTTTGGGGGTGTGGAACTATCGTTCACTCAAATTGTAGAGGTGATTATACAAATCTATAAAGGAATTACAACTCATAGAGCTGTATACTTCCCTTAAAAGGTCAACATTACCGTTGAGATTGTAACAAAAAAGTAAGGAAACAAATTTTATATATATGGGGGGGTGGTAGGGTGGGTGGGGCTATGGGAAAAAATGAGAATTAAGTTGTGTCTTATACTGGTACAAATCCCCATTATGGAGTGCAATCATGATGTGTATATTTAATGTACCAATAAAGATTAAAAAAAAAGGTCAACATTACCATACACTAAAATAAAATATATAAATCAATAAAAAAATTTTTAAAATTTTGCTCAACAAAGAAATCCCAATAAGAAAAGTCAAAAGATAAATGACAAACTAAAAGAAAATATTTATATCACAGGTAAAGGACCAGAAAGCAACTTTTTTCTTTTGCTATAAAGAAAACTGTCAGAACACATGATAAAGCTAAAAAGTCTGTAGATTAGGTAATAAAATAGGGTCAATTTGGGAGCCTGGGATTTGGCTCAAGTGGTACTGCGCCTACCTTGGAAGCACAAGGGCCTGAGTACCACAAAAAAAAAAGAAGAGAAGAAGAAAGAAAAGAAGAGAAAAGAAAAGAAAGAAATACAGAAAGATAGATTATAAAAATCAGGTCAGTGTACAATATCATCTTATTTTCTAAATTTGCTCACTGTAGTAAGGCTAAATAACATATTGTCCTTGTCTTGGGGGAAATCTACATTGAAAAATTTAGGATTAAATGGGCATTGAATCTGTAACTCACTCATATAGTTTAGAAAAAAAATAATATCGTCTATATATGGAGAAAATAGCAAAGTAAATGTGGTAAAGACCTTGGGAGTCTGGGTAAAGAGGACAGAGATATTCTTTATATTATTTTATAACATTTCTATTTTAAGTCTGACATTAGTTCAAAATAAAAAATTAAAAAGAATATAAGAGCTGGACCAAAGGGACTCCTATTAATGATCAAATTTGGACAATCTGTGCATCAAGAAAAAATAATTATATAAATGTATTATAACATCAAGTTTTTCTAACAAATGAGTCCACCAGTATATAATGAATGAGAAAGAATTATAACAAAGTGCAATATCCTTAACACCTGAAGGACTCATAAAATCAACAAGAAACACCCAAAAACTGGCAAAGGATATGAGTAGACAATTTATGAAGAAATCCTAACAGGCTATGAAAAGAAGTTCACTCTTACTGATGATGAAATAAAGACAAAATAAAGTGAATCCATTTGGCAAATACGTTTTAAATAATCATCATTATTGAGGGTTCAGGAAAAATGGGCATTCCAATAAGAGTAAAATCTGGTACAACCTTTTCAGAAAACAATTTGGCAAATATATAAAATATCTTAGAAATGGGGCTGGGGATTTGGCTCAGTGGTTCCGGCGCCTGTCTTGCAAGCGCAAGGACCTGGGTTCGATCCCCAGTTCACCACATACAATACTGGGCATGGAGACCCACACCCAGCAGCAACCAGTACCATATACCGCAGTGCCGGGCATGGTGGCTCACGCCTGTAATCCCAGCACTCAGGAGGCAGAGGCAGGAGGATTGCTGTGATGAGAGTTTGAGGCTGAGCTCAGGGCCAGCCTGAACTACAAAGCGAGACCCTGTCTCAAGACAAAACAAAACAAAACAAAATCTTAGAAATGCTAACATAGTCATCCTTAATCCTTCTTCACTAAGGAAACCATCAGGGATATACACAAAAATGTATATGAGATATTCTACACAAAAATATTACTTGTAATAGCAAACCATTAGAAATAATGTCCAATATTAATTTTTAAAGATAAATATAGGCAAAATTTTCAACAGCTTTTCCTTTTCTCTACTCTATATTACTTCATTCTTTCTCCCCTCACTTCTGAAATGTTCTTAATGACATGTGTAAATACATTGCCTCTATAATTTTAAGCATTTATGAAAGCCACTGTTAACCAGAAGCAAAGGCAGTCTTCATTGTGTAGCTGGAATATAGAATTAACATGCACACACACACACACACACACACACACACACACACACACACCACCACTCAATGCAGGTAAAACAAAAACTGCAAGATGGAAGGCTGGATCCAGCAAAGGTACCTCAAAGGGATGAAACTGCAAGCTGCACCTGCTGTGAACTCCCTAGCATTCAGAAATAGGAGAAAGCGGCCTGTGTGGGACGCCCAGAGCCTTTGCCATGGCTTCTTCTCATGAATGTTGCCCAATTCCTTTCCCATGGTCTGCTGCCCCATACTATGCCCAACCACCTAACCAGGGCCCCCTACCCTATGGGATGACCCAACTATCCTGCCAAGGCAAGCTCTCTGCCAGGCTATGCTGCCTATTTTCTGGCCCCGTTCATTTTGCTATGGCTTTCTGACTATACATAATGTTTACTCGCTCAAACAGTCCTCTGCCTGCTACTGGAGGCAACAAACCCTAGAGTATCATCAAGTTATCAAGAGTTTACCCCCAAACACATGTATACTTACTACGTATTAATTGAAAAATAAGTGTTGGCTTTTAAAACTTTTTGTAAAAAAAAATTAGTCCTCTTTGCTCCTGTGATCTGCCAAGGCCCTCCAGTCCTGTGGACTGCAGCCATTCTGTTTGGCTCTGGGCCTCTGTGTCAGCTTCCCTGGGCCTCTCCTACTAGGTGCCACTATTTGTGACAGCTGCCAAAATTCTCTCTCACTAGGTGCTACTGCAGTTATTTCATAGCAGAATATAAAATATACATGTGTTTTAGTTTTTCTTGTTCTGGGACAATATATGCAACATTTACAAATTAAGAGAACAAAGGTTTATTTTAGCTCACAGTTTGTAGAAGACAGTCCATAGTTAGCTGGCTCCGAGGCAGGACAGCTCAGCAGAGGACAGACAGCTCACCACAGGCAGGCAGGGGCCCGGGAACAGCGAGCCTCCTTTTCTCTGTGTGTCCGATTCAGGCTGTACACTGCCTGGGTGGTGCCACTCACACTAGGACAGGCCTTCTGGTTTCCGTAAGTCCACTCAGCCACACCTAGAACTATGCTAAAGCACTTAGCAGATTACTAACTGTGATAGCTGATCCAGAAGCCCCACGTGGGAGCAAATGAAGCTTTGGGGGACACTTGAGATAGAAACGGTAACATGTCCCTTTATTCACTGTTGTTCCTCATCAGCCTGTGGCTCTCAGCCTCTGGGTAAAGACTAGCTCTGGTCACTATTCAACTTCACACTTATCTAGAGACAAAGAAAGCAAAACTATTTCTTCAACCTTTGCCTTCCACCCCTAATTCCTCTGTGCTTTACCCTAATCCTACAAGGCCACTCAGGTGAAAACGCACAGGGCCTTATGGTCAGCGGCTACTCTTCATTTTCAGGGACCTAAGGACATGAACCAAATGATACCTTCCGGGGCATTCCAGTCTGTTCTAGTTTAGACTCAGGCTGAACAAGGTGTAGTGAAAAAATAATACAAAGAGACAAAAATCTCAAAGACACTTCCCCCAAATTATCTAACTTATGGGATCTTCTACATGGGAACATTCTACAACCCTATCTTGTGACTGATTCAGACTAGGGCACCAGCTCCAGCCTTCCCCATGCAGGGATGCTACTCAGCCTAAAATTAAAATGGCTTGTTTTGGTGCCACAAAATGTATTATGAAAGCAAACTGCTAATCCAAGAGAACTTACTGTGAGAAGACACAGATGATATCCCCTTCAGTCAGTTCATAAGGAAGCCCTCCTAGAAAAGAAAATCACATTATAATTCAACAAATATTAATCAAGTGTTTACATGTACTGGGCTCTGGGCCAGGCATTGGAGGTACAAAAAGTATGCCACAAACCTTGCCCTTACAGACATTAGTCTGATGCAATGACACAAGTACATATAAAGTGTCAGTAATGCAGGAAAAAAAAGTGATTAACTGAGTGGAAGGGCTGGGATCACCGCTAACCAAATCAACCCGATTATTCAGTCCTCACATCCAAACTCTTACGGACAAACTACAAACATAACAATTTATGTTATTATTTTTCACCTACACATAAAGATTAAAAGGATAAAGGTTAAGTATTTCATAGGAAATAATTTCTCCAAACGTTTCTTTCTTTCTTCTGTAAAACTGAGGATATTAATATATTTGCCTCACAGGACTGTTAAAAGAATTAAATATAACAATTTGTAAAGTGCTTAGTGCAATATCTGATGCAGTAACTTCTTTGAACAGTCAAACTGTTGAATTACTGCTTCTGAAAGTGAGTAAAGGGGTGGTAACGTGGCCATAAATGTAAAGCGGGAGCTAACTGGAGGAGAAAGATAAAATTCTGAGGAGAGAGGGATGGGAAAGGCAGTTAGTATTAATATAGGAAAGTGACTAAGCCCATGAGTTCTAGAATCCCATAGTTCTGGTTGTGTGACCTGAGAGAAGCCCTTAACTTCTCTGCACCTCAGTTTCTTTATCTGTATCATGGGTGAGTGGGTGTGGGAGAGAATGACAACAGTCTCTGGGAAACCAAGTGGGGAAGTCTCTCAGCATGGTGAATGGTAGTTACTCCCAGGACCACAGAACGGCAGAGAAAGGAAACTAAAACAGGTGAAGAATCATAAGAAAAATCAGACTCGTAGCCAGAGAGGATGCAAACGTTCGTGATAAATATCGGGAGAAATAATGTACAGGAACTGTGAAATGATCAGAAGCAAACTAGAAGACCCTGAGGGGCACTGATAGAAGAAGATGTGGGCATTACCCAGAAAGATCCAGGCGCTGTCCTTGTACTCAGAATGCCAAGATACCTTCTCCGCCACCCCAAGCTGGACCTCTCGCTCATTCAGCTCGTTGATCAGCTTCACCTTAGTTAAAGGGCTGGCGGGGTAAGGGGGGAGAAACACAGACAAGTAAGCTAGGACTGTCCAAGGTAAGAGAGAGCAAAACGGGCGCGGGGCGGGGGGTTAGGGACATTCTGATCTCCAAGCCGCTACCTCCCCACCCCAGGTAGACACTCTACCTCCCAAAATTGTGTGGGCCAACCCCTGCGACCCACTCCCACTTCATCAACCGCAAATGGAAACCTTACTTCATCCTCGCGCCAATTCGCGCTCCGCACTCAGCTTCCGGTCTAGGCTGAGCGACGCAGGCGCGGTGCTAGACCGGCGCACGCCCACTAGAGTCAGCGGAAGTGAGGCGGGGAGAGTTCGGCCTCAGCTGGGCGTGGCGCCTGCGCATTACTGTCTAAGCGTCTCTCGCTTGATGGCTTCTGCTCCGTTTTCTGGAGAGTTTTTCTCGACTCCCTCGCAACTCTACTCAGTGATAAGGGGCAAGAGTATGAGCCAGGTCCATTACAGGAACCCTAAGCTCCTGGATAATACCTGACACTAATTGGCTTAGCCCTGAATGTATGCAGAAAAGACTGAACAAGATACCTGAAAGTGGCAGCTTTTGTCCCAGCCCGCGCTTCAAGTCTCAAGCACCCTGGGATCGTCACTCCCAGTCAGTTGCTCGTACAGTCCCATCGAAGCATCCCTGTTTAGAACTTAGGGCAGAAAAGTGAAGAAAATGGATGAAAGGGTAAATCTTTTGTTCTCATCGTTATGAGTAAAACAGCATAGCTAGTGAAAAGACCTAAGATAAAGTTGGGTAACCAGCCACATTGATAAAAATTAAGAATAAACAGTGAAAGGCCGGGGACAGGTTCGATCCCGGGTTACCACATACAACAATGCCGGGCGTGGAGACTCAGGCCCAGCAGCAACCAGTACCACATACCACAGCGCTGGGCGTGGAAGCTCACGCCTGTCATCCCAGCACTCAGGAGGCAGAGGCAGGAGGATTGCTGTGAGTTCAAGGCTGAGCTTAGGGCCAGCCTGAACTACAAAGTGAGACCCTATGTCAAATAAATAAATTAATTAAAATAAACAGTAAACCAGGACTTTGGACAAAGAATGAACTTCTTCAGGAAGTGTGGAATGCAAGACCTCTCCCTATTAAAGGGAAGTGTAGCTGCTCCCTAAGTGCCTGAAATCCAAGGAAATTTTATTTATTTATTTATTTTTTAGAGAGGGTCTCGCTTTGTAGTTTAGTTTAGTCTGCCCCTAATCTTAGCTTTGAACTCGCAGCAATCCCCCTGCCTCCTTCTGCGGAGTGCTGGGATTATAGGCGTGAGCCACCACACCCAGCATTGTGGTATGCGGTATTGGGGATCAAACTCAGGACCTTGTGCTTGCAAAACAGACATCAGAACCTCTGAGCTAAATGCCCGGCCTCCAAGGAATTTAAAATGCAAAATAAACAGGGTTTTGTTCTCTCTCTCTCTCTTTTTTTTCTCTAAAATCCCTCTTCCCTTTAAAGCTTGTATGTTGAAGAACTATTCTTAAAGAACCTGCGTTCCATCTGGTCATATTAAATCCACAGAGCCACCTGTGATAGCCACTAAATACCTGCACAGTTCCTGTGCTCTGCTTGTCTATAAGTAGCTCTGGATGGAGAGGCCATACTGCCACCCACCCATGACTCCTCCTGCGAACACAGGAGCTAGTCTTATTTCCAATAAAACTCTCCTAACCTTCCCCTTTAGTTCCCCACTTCGGTCTTGGATATTGTGAGGTCACAAACTCCACATATCCGACGTGTAACAGATTGGGAGTTGTTACTCCTCTACCATCAATATATAGGCAGCTGACTAGTGCATCTCTATAGGCTGTATTGAATACTCACAGAACTCTGCCACTTTTTCCAATAGGCTCTCTCCTACCTGAGGAGGAGGCAGAAATTAATACCTATTAGTTGACCAGATAGATGAACTAAACAATTTATATATTTTTCCCTATATCCATTCAGCAACCCCATGAAGTAGATGCAACTACCATCTCCATTTTATGAAGGAAGAAACTTTAGAGTGTTGATGAGATTGAAAAGCATTCTCCCTGTACCCATCAGTTCAGGTTGATTAAATCAGTCCTTCCTGAGCATCTGTATTTGTCCTATACAGCCGAAGTCTACAGAAAGGTCTGTCTAAGGGTGTGTCCTCTCCACTCAAGCACCTAATAATATAATCTAAGCGACAGTATATACTTACTGGATATATTTCATGCCAAAGATATTCAGGAATCAGTAAAAGAGATGGGGACATAAAATATGTGGTTTTGGTCATATTGAAGGTGTAATCCATCTATCTCGGGTTTACATCAATATCTGGTCTTGGCCATGCTACCCAAAAAGAAGCTCCAGAGCCAAGTAGTTCTCTGTGTAAACCTAGCTCAGAGTAACAGATATTAGGCCCCAATAAAAGTATTTTTATGATGATGACAACTGTACCTTCAAATGATTCACCCTCTCCCACTCCAACCCAGCTGTTCATTAACTTTGTAGAATTGATGGCAATTAAAACTAAACAGTGAGAGATTTCCTGTGGTTTTATCTGTTCTTAGGATTCTCAGGTTACTTAGCTAGTAGCAGTGAAACAGCCCCTGCAAACTGGTAAGCTAGCACAAGACACTGTCTTCCTGGCTTCTCCAAGTCAAAGCTAAATAAAAGTTAGAGCTACACTTCAGGTCCAGTAATAAGCATTCAGAAGAATTAGAGCAATAAAAGGGTAAGCCTGGGCCAGAGATTTAGCTCATGTGGTACCATGCCTACCTTTAAAACACAAGGGCCCAAGTATGAACCCTCTACTAAAAAAAAAACCCAAAAAACAAAAACAAACAAACAAAAAAATCCTTACCAAAAAGAGAGTAGGACCAATGAAAGGGAAGGACAATTTAGATTTAAAATATAAGAAGACTATTACTATCCAACTGGTTGGTTCAGAAGAGATATTCTGAAGTTGAGAGATATGAAAATTTTGTCAGTTTTCCCAGAACTGAGAGTTTTCCTGGGACCCCTGATCTTCATTGCTAAAATTGAGAAGCCCAGAGAAAACTGGGGTGGTTGATCACACTAGAAGAACCTAAAGTAAATAAGGAATTAAGAAAGCCAGACTCTTCATGGAACATTTGAAAGCAGAAACAAAACTTACCGTTTAAAGTGGCTATAACTGGTCTCCACTAAAAACATACTACTTAGGACCTATTATGGCAGCACTTAGTACTAGCTCCGGTAGGCAATGCTAAGGAAGTCAAAGTAAGCCTCATTATTCAAAGAAAGGCTGAACAATTAGTCTAACTGAAGTTACCTCCTCAGTGCCACACCCTACCACTCCTCAAAACACTCTTCTCCCTTATATTTTGGGGAATATAATCACCCTTTTCCTGGTTTGCCAGCCTCAGAAACATGGGTTTCATATCTGAGCCTTTGCAAAGCCCCAAACTTCCAAGCCACCCTCCTAATCTCTGACTGAAACCTACCCAAACTCCAAACCACCATCAAACCACATCTGGTAAAAGAACCCTTTTCTAGCCTTTCCAGCCCCAGTGATTGCTCCTACTTCCATATTCTGTGGCACAAAAATCTCCTTTATGGTTCCTCCAGAAAGATGTAAGATTCTAGAATGTAAGATGTAAGATACAATTGAGACATTCGTACTCTAGAAAGTAAACATTGTCCATTTATATGTCCTCAGCACCTCAAACACCTCCTGCACACACAGCATGCACCCAATATACCTATTGATTTATTAATAAAATTGAAAGTGCATTCAAGGGTGGCTACCTTTGGGGAACAGAGGAAAACAGGAAATGACTTTGTTTCCCCTTAGTTCCTGTCTATACTGTTATAGTATTCTTACTTTTATCTAAATAACACTTATATTTTAATTGTCACACTATCTTGGCAGGCAGAATGTTCATGACTTTTGTTTCCTTGTTTGTGTCCTTTATTCATACACGTGACAAGTAATTAATGAGCAATTAAATTAATGAGTAATTAAATGTCAGATGTTCCTCTTGGTGCTGGAGGATGTAACCGTGAACATGAAAACAAGCAAAGTGCCTATCCTCACACAGGTTAGGTTCTTGTTGAGGAAGGAAAATAAACATATAAATGCACATCCAATGGTGATAAGTGGTAGAGTAAAAATGGAGCAGACAGAGGGACAGAGTGTTGAGGTGTTACTAATTTACAAAGAAAGCATGGTCAAAGGCAACCTCCCAGAGTGACATGGCAACAGCAAGAAGAAGGGGCAAGCCATGGGGACACCTGAGCGAAAAGTGTTACAGGCAGAGGGAACAGTAAGCGCAGCTTTCCTGACCTAGGACTATGTTTAGGAAATTGTTGGGAGCCATTTCCTACAGTGTCATGGCTGCCCATGCAGGAGAGAAAAAGTTGGCCTGATTTCTGGATCAGAGCCCAACATTGTCTACTTTCCTCAAGGATAATTACTGTCTTTGCTAGATTAAACTAAGAGCCTTTACACACCCTCATACCAGGTTAAACTAAGAAGAACCTTTACACACCCTCGTGCCAGAGTAAATTAAGAATATTGTCAGCGCACCCCGCCCACCAGTTCTTTCACTAACCTTTTTTTTTTCTGTACCCGTGAAGGAAGCTAGTCCGTTCAAGGGTGGTACTTAAGAAATGTATAAAAGAAGGCTGTTAAATAAACACAGCGCTCATTCGGTATTGACTGATGAGCCCTTCCAAGTCCCGCTGTCCTGTCTTTACTTATTTCTCATCCTAGCCTCTTGGCTCGGTCACCCCATTGCTCTGCCCGGCTGACACCGCCATACCCAGCGGTGAGACCCCGGCAGGAAATGGTGAAGGCTGGGCGTGATGGTGCACATCTGTAATCCCAGCACCGAAGGCTGAGACAGGAGAATCGCCAGGAGTTTGAGGCCTGCCTGGGCTACATAGTGAGTTCAAGGCCAGCCTGCACTTCATAGTGAGTGCCTGTCTCAAAAGAGAGACATTAAGGAAGCAACTAATGCCAGTATTACAAATTCCTCATTTTTTGCACACACAAAAATCTGTCAAAGTAGCATAGTTGATCTCGATGACAAAAAATCAAATTTGAAGGGGCCCATCAAGTCCAAGTAACCCATGCCTGTCGTATAACAAATGAAGAAACTGAGGCACAGAGAGAAAATGACCTAAAAATGGTCAGATAGTGAAAGAGCTGCAGAACCAGACTGTTATCAGGCTCCCACTCCCAGCTCAGAGCTTTCTTTTCAGTACATTTAAGAATGTACTAATGGAGGGCTGCCGGGGAGTTAGCTCAGTGGTTCCGGTGCCTGTCTTGCAAGCGCAAGGGCCGGGGTTTGATCTCCGGTAACCACATACCATAGTGGGTGTGGAGACTCACGCCCAGCAGCAACCAGTACCACATACCACAGTGCCGGGTATGGTGGCTCACGCCTGTCATCCCAGCACTCAGGAGGCAGAGGCAGGAGGATTGCTGTGATGTGAGTTGGAGGCTGAGCTCAGGGCCAGCCTAAACTACAAAGCGAGACCCTGTCTGAAAACAAACAAACAAACAGTCTATAGGACTGTCCGTTAATTGTAAATTGGCTGAAGGAATAAAGAGAACAAGAAATGATGCACTGTCTAATAGAGACTCTCTTATTAACAGAGAGTCTTCCAAAGCATAATAACTTGGGGTCCACGCATGAGTTCCATTCAAAACCTTGCATATGTTTGTACAGGGTCTGTGTTTATGAGCACTCACATGTTAAAGTAGGTGTATAGCTCCTATCAATTCAAAAAGGATACTGTGTTTCAAAAATAACAGCTAAGGACCACTGCTTTTAAATGATACTTATGAATACTGTCACCCGTGGATAACTAAGTATAGTTTGCAAAGATTAGCAAGAAGCTGTTGCAAGTGAATTAGCATGAGGTATAGGAGTCAACAATTTGATCCTTAAGGAGGGTCTGGAGGGGCTGGACAGAGAATCTCTAACACTTGAGGAGGAAGTAGATAAGTTGCTCCAAGGGGTGATTACACCTTTTAGAAAACACATAGGAAATCGTGTGTGTGTGTGTGTGTGTGTGTGTGTGTGTGTGTGTGTGTGTGTGTAGTAGTAGTAGTAGTAGTAGTAGTAGTAGTAGTA
>PVIR01044324.1:0-11287 GCA_004026965.1 Petromus typicus
TGTGGAGACTCACGCCCAGCAGCAACCAGTACCACATACCACAGTGCCGGGCGTGGTGGCTCACGCCTGTAATCCCAGCACTCGGGAGGCAGAGGCAGGAGGATTGCTGTGATGTGAGTTGGAGGCTGAGCTCAGGGCCAGCCTGAACCACAAAGTGAGACCCTGTCTCAAAAAACCTAAAAAAAAAAAAAAAAAGAAACTCTAATGTGTAGACATTGACTAACAAAGGCTATACTTTCAAGGATCATTTCTGTAGTTCCTGACATTGGCTAACACTGCATTCATCGAGATGCAATGTAGGTTCATGATAAATTTAAAAACTCTAACAGTACACTGAAGAGTGACTCATCCTCACTCTGAACCTTTCAGTTTTGGAAATTGTTTTAAGTGGTTTACATCTGGCTTCATTATTCAGTCATCAAACAAATCTAAAGAGATTGGTATTGTTATCATCAAAGATCAGACAAGGAAATCGAGGCCCAGAGAAGTAAAAAAAAAAAAAAAAACATAACTCTCAAAGTGTACATGACTAGTGTTCCAGGAAGCATGTGTGCTGAGCATGGCAGGTGTTAGGGGCCAATTTTTTTTTTTTTTTTTTTTTTTTTTTTTTTGATACAGGGTCTTGCTTTGTAGTTCAGGCTGGCCCTGAGCTCACATCACAGCAGTCCTCCTGCCTCTGCCTCCCGAGTGCTGGGATTACAGGCGTGAGCACCATGCCTGGCACAGTGGTATGTGGTACTGATTGCTGCTGGGAGTGAGTCTCCATGCCTAGTATTGTATGTGGTTACTGAGGATTGAACCCAGGTCCTTGCACTTGCCAGACAGGCACCAGAACCACTGAGTTAACTCCCCAGCCTAAGGTCTGATTCTTTATCACTGTGCCCTGTAAGCAAGTGTTAGTGGTAACTGCTCATCAATATACTCATCACAAGTTGATTCAATATACATCATCATACAAAGTATTTGTAATTTGATTTAAATATGCAGAATATGGTCAAATTATGTTGAAATAAATAATCTTATTGTATGGAAGTCCTCTTTGAATCTAAAACTTCAGGCGGTACTAATGTTCCTACAACCTCTTTCCTTCTCTTGATGCAAGATGACAAAGCATCAAAATTGCTTCTGTGTGTGGCTGAAATGACTTATGTTTCAGTGCTAACTTGAGTACAGTCTTTCTTACAATGCCTGTAAATCACTATCCCCAAACTTAATCTTACAAAAAACATTGTACTGTGAGGGTTTTTTTTTTCATAATATTCTAATTTGGGAAATAATAAAAAAATTCATAGTGTTAATTGAAGTGAAGTTAATCAATATATACTAATATCTTTAAGACACATTGCATAATCTAGAGTAAAACAGTTCTAATAAGTGCCTTAGAAAAATCTAAGGAATAAAACATCTGTGTTTTATTCTGTGTGAGAATGACACATTTCTTTTGACTGAAATTTATCTTTGATCTTTACTTCTAATATCTTTACATTCCAAAACAATTCTGACATTGTCCTTAAACTTTTAATACAAATGTATTACAAATATTCAATATTTCAGTCATTCAGAATTTGGTTTCAGGATCATGGAGATCCCAGGGTTGATTTCTAATATGAGATAGAATTGTGTTTCTGGTTAAGAATGTGGATCTTGGAGCCAGCTGCTTCAACTAGATGCTGCTATCTAACCCAGGCTTAGTAGTTAGTGTGTGTTTTCTAGCTTTCTCACTGTAACATGCTTCTACAGACATGTAAGAAAATAAGAGTGATCATTTAGGGAAAAAACTCCCCAGGGTTTAAAAAAAACACACATTTTCTCCTTTATAAACTTAACTGGTTCCAAATAAACATTTGATAATGCTTTTCAATTACCCTGTAATCTTAGGGGACTTACATGTGTAAATAGTTACAGATCTCTGACTCTTATGATAACATAATACATTATTTTTCATCTTTTCTTTCTAAATTATGAAATGAGCTTATAGTGACAGATCCCAGTTCTGTTGGGAGAACTTCCCTCCCATTATATTGTGCCATCACTATGCCAAGAATTTTTTTTTTCCTTCAGAATATACACAATACAGGGTTAAGAAGTCTACATGTAACCACGCAGGATGAGGCTGAACTAGAAGCTGCAGCACAAAGAATGTTTGGTCAGGGGGTGGATTTGCTTTCCACCATGGCTGTGAAGTAGGAATCCCTCTTCAGGGATGCTGTCCTGTGTGGTTAGCTTGCTGCTTCAGTCAGGTAACTAGCAACCTTTATTTGGATCCTAGAATAGAAAGAAATGGATTTAGGACTAGCAGGAACCTTCTGTAGTTCAACCTGTTCTTATATCAAAACAATAGTCTTTGGTAGATTAAGTGTCTCATAGCAAGTTAGCAGGTTATTCTAGGGCTGAAATGGCATGTGTTTTGCACAGCATTCATTACATTGAGTACCTTTTATTATCCCCAGAGTTATCTGGGCAAATCAACCCCTTGAAATTATATTGTTGATATTTGGTCCTTCAGGATATGGCTGGAATGCAAGAGAGAGTGCTTTAAGAGAATAAGTCCCGTTGTACGAGTGGTATATTAAGCCTCTCTTTGATTCTTCTTATGTGTATCTATCGGTCACAGGAAATCTGTGGCTAGAGGCTAATGTGATAGAGCATGAATTATAAAAGATGTGATTCATTTGGAGTAACCAATGGGCGTGCGTGCCAAACAGTCAGATCACTGACACAGTCGAGACCAAAAGAACAAGTTTCTCAGAGTATAGATGTGTGAAACATAGCATGACGCCCCCAGGTGAATTGGTGAGAGACCTTTCTTTGGTTTCTTTCTGTATACCACACACAGTTAGATGTAGATTATAGACCTTGGTGACGTGGAACATTCTCAGGATGCGATGAGCAGGGAGAACATTCACACTGGATTTAGCAGCCCCTGTTTGTTTATTTCAAGTAGCGAGATTGTGCTAGAGCCAGGAAACTGTCTGCACTCTTGTTAATATTTTTGACCAGAAAACCAGAAAAGAGCCAGAGTTTTCAGTTGCATATGTAATGAAAAGGGAAGACACACTTTTTAGATATGATTCATTGAAAGGCAGAGTAACACCTAAGTATTATTCCTTTCTTAGCATAAAAATAATTCCGATTCTAATCTACACTGAACTGCTACAGCTTGTACCTGAGAAGAATGTAAAGGCCTAAAGAGTGCTACCTGTCAGCGTGTGCAGAGGAATCCATCATCAAGCTACATCCTGTAGAAGGCTTCTCTTGCCCTCTCTCATGTCCTTCATACACACCTATGCCACTCACAGCTCATATGTAAATTGCCTCCAAGCTCCAGTAGGTTGATCTAAGCAGGGAAAGCCCATCTGTTAGTTTGGTGACACTTCCCTTCTCAGCTTCTCATGGGGGACATGTCCTTGAGATACCCAGATGAGTGACTATGTGCCAGTGTGTGTACCACTAACCTTGGGCAGAGTTTCACTTTTTCTTTTACTAATTTTAGTGTTTGATGTGCTCTCTCATCCCTGTTGCTCTGCAGAAATAAAGATTTAAGACTACAATTTACATGCATGGTAAAGCCTTTTATTTTCAAGAAAAAGGAGAAATTACTTCTGTGTGTGAGAAGGTGGGATGTGATGAGCCTTCAGTCTGAGAAATGGTGTTCACTGGACTTCTCTGGGTCTGTGTGTGTGGCGTGGTGGAGAGGAACAATGCTGGATTAACTGGTGCTTGGGGCCGGTTGTTGACAGCTGTGGGAACCCTTGGGGAGAGTCGGTGGTGTGACAATAATTTTATAGGTCCTACCAATTAAGAGCAGTTTTTGAAAATTGGACTAGATGACTTTCTCAATTTTTTCTTACAAAAAACCCCTCAGAAAACAAAAGGGTAGCATAAAATCTATCTGCACATAACTAGAAAGGAAGGCCTACCCCTTCTTCAGTAGCTTTATGAAAACACTAATGCTCTTGTCCACCTTACACTGAAATTCACAGAGAAAAGTCAGAAATGAAGACGAAATGAGGATGCTCAGACCTTTGATGATGGATATATGTTCATCATAAACAGGCTTCTTTCACTCCTTCCATCTGCTTTAGTAGAAAGACAAACTCATATTTCACCCTAAGTGTACGTAAAGGGCAATAAAATTAAAAAATGACTTCACCCCCAGTGAAATTGTAAGGATCAGAAAGCAGTTATTGTAAATACACAGTAAATTGTGAGCTAGAAGCAGAAAAATAGAGTGTTTGCTCTTTGGAAATTCTTCAAGTCTATGACAGTGTATTAAGACATGTGAAAAGTGTGAGACAGGAAAATAATGATGCTTTTGATAATTATGGCACCTTATAGGTTGATAATTTCATCAGATTATCCCATTTTCCATGTTTTAGGAGCCAGTACACAAGACATGGTATTATGATTGACAGGACTTGCACACTAGTTATTATTTGCTAGTAATATTGTAAAACTTTGAACAGAGTAACTTGCCAGAGAGGAAGTGTAAAACTTTATGCCCAACAGTGTTTGGATGAACAAGATAATTATAGCCTCATGCCGGGCTAATGAAGAGCCTCTGCTCTTTTGCCAGTTTCCTTGTTCAATGTTCAAATGATTTTTCTACAGAAGTTGGTAGCTCTTTACTAGAAATACATTTCTTTTTGTTTATTGTGAAATAGGTACATTTTCTGGTAAGAAATGGATTTTTTTCATTATCCCTCACAAAGAGCACCTGAACTCATAGGTGCTTTTGTTATTTCAAACATGGTCACTAGTCTCACGTGATACAGGGAGAAACTCACATGGATACTCTATGTGCATCACACAAAATGATAGTTGGAAAACGTTATTTATTAAAACAGTTGGAATACTAATGGTCCCAATTATTTTTTTCTTTTTAAAATCGAGATAATAATTGAGTTTTGATGTTGATAGATAATATTTAAATTCTGCCATTTCTTTTCTTTCTTTCTTTTTTCTTTTTTTTTTTTAGGTTTTTTGAGACAGGGTCTCACTTTGTAGTTCAGGCTGGCCCTGAGCTCACCCTCAAACTCACATCACAGCAATCCTCCTGCCTCTGCCTCCCGAGGGCTGGGATTACAGGCGTGAGCCACCACTGCTGGCACTGTGGTATGTGGTATGGATTGCTGTCGGGCATGAGTCTCCACGCCCGGTATTGTTAATGGTTACTGGGATCAAACCCAGGTCCTTGCGCTTGCAAGACAGGTGCTGGAACCACTGAGCTAAATCCCCTGCCCAGTAATGGGAATTGAGCCCAGAGTTTTACTACTGAGCAACTACATCTATTCTTATAAACTAATAAAAAGACCTTTATATGCATGCATTGTAAAAATGTTTATCAACTCTATCTGCTTCAGTATTTCAGTATGATTCAGTTTACATATATGAAAGAACTTAAAATATGGAGATCACTTCCTTTGGAGTTTGGACAGATGTGTGTGATTGTCCTACCTTGAAATAAATATGGGTTCTCCCTAATCATTAATGAGCTGATATATTTCCATAAGCCAGATAGGTTAGACATTGTAGATTGTGTCTGTGGCCACCAGGATAGCAAATAATTGGTTTAAAGCCAGAGAAGATCAAGGAAGACCTATAATTTATATCTTCCTTTCTCTCTTCCAACCAGAATCCTCCCTAGACCACATACACAAGTACAACTACTCCTCAGTTCTTTATGTATTCACAACCATATAATGCAACATACATTTATCTAATAAACCAAGAATATAATTGAGAAGTAGATTTCTAAACTCTTCACAGATCTTTCAAGAATAATTATTGTGGACTAGATTTTTATAACAGCATTAAACTTTCAGCAATGTTCATGAAAGTACAAATAGGAAGACCTCTCTCTTTCTCTTCTCTTCTCTTCTCTTCTCTTCTCTTCTCTTCTCTTCTCTTCTCTTCTCTTCTCTTCTCTTCTCTTCTCTTCTCTCTCTCTCTCTCTCTCTCTCTCTCTCTCTCTCTCTCTCTCTGTATTACGATGCTAATAATCAAAGATGTGCCTGTTGGTATGTTCAATCCTTGATGTTTTGGTAGGCTAGTAGCACAAGTATGCACTGAAGGACAAAATATTTATCATCACCAAAGGTATGAGGAAAATGTCTCCTAGAGCCTTAATTGGGGAAGAGATAAATTTACCCACACTACAAGTTTCTCAGAGAAGGTGAATTCTGATTGGAACCTTCAGCATGAATAGGTTTAGTTCCTGGGCGTCTAGTATAAGGCTATGCCACAGAGTGACAGTGTGGAGCAGAATAAAGGTGATTTTGCTTGCAAACACTTCGTGAAATGCCATCTAACTCCAATACTAGGCAAGATGACAGTGGCCTTGTTTGAACACTGACGGTATTCTGTCTCGTTGTTGAAGGAAGAGCTGCAATTGAAAGGTCATGAGTGATGCAGTATATTTCTAATGAGAATACTGGACTATGACATGTTTTAATAAACTAATAAATACTTACTAGCAAATATTTATAAATGACATTCAAGTTGTACATCATAGTCACTTTGATGTCAGTAGAGATAATACCAAAAATAGCAGTATGAGTTATAGTGCATACTTGGAATATCCAGAATTAAATGAAATTAGTGGTGACTTTCATTTACATAGCACTTAGGACTTGCAAGTGATTTTCATGTTGGATTCTCAGTGTGGTTTCAAGTGAAAAGAATTGAGTGTGTGAGGCATAGTCTGAGAATCTAATTGCTTCTTGAAATACCACATTCCAAGTTACAAATAGTCAAGTGGATGCTGTGTAAACATGAGAACTTCCTTCCCAGAATAATGATCAATAATTGCATTGGGCACATGGTCTCTCTTTTTCCTTTTTGTCACTCAGTCTTGCTGCTTACAGCTGCTATTCTGTGCTTAGTTTTTTGGCCAGACATGCAAGCAGAGCTATACCTGCAGCTCCTTCTCTGTTTGTGAATGTTCTTCTACACACAGTACAATCTATTTGGAGGTATTAATGTTTCTTTGCAGAGAAATCTTTTGAGGTTTTAGGATAGGCCACTATTAACAGATTACCTGTGTCTCTTTTTAACCACTGTTTAACCACCCTGTCAACTTTATATTTATCCATTGGCTGACGATATCCATTAATAAGAACTTTACAAAAACCAAACCAAATCCTTTCAAAATTGGACTGTTAGCAGATAAAAGGGAATTGCCTGCTTAACAAGTTTTACAAATTATTTGCAAAAAATATATCCTTCCAGTAAGTTAGAGCCCAGTGAAAGACCACCAATTTCCTCCCTAACATGAGGATTGCTGTCTGCTCCTGATGACACTTTAAATCTTAAAGATAACTATCAAAAAATTTTTTGTGGAAAACAATTAGAAAACAAAGGAACATCATTCTTCCCCAAATAATTTAATTACTGAGAAATGCTTTTTGCTGACACAGTTTCTAGTCTTTTCCATCTTCCTGCCGTTTATCCATACTCTGGATTACCTCATTCATTAGTTCTGACAAGGGACTGTATTTGTATCATTGCTTGACAGATGCGTTATATGTTTCAGTCTTAAAATATTCCACTCCGAGCTCAGTGCTGCATACTTGGGAGATGATGTTAAATCAGCCTTGGCAACACACTGCTGTCATCATGCCAAATAAGCCTGGGGAAAAATGATAAGGATATAAAGAGATCAATAAGGCAGGAGAATCTGTACTTACAAAAGTAAGGCAAAATATGAGAAAGACTATCTGTCAAGCATTGGGGCGTAAATAAAGCAAGAGTATGCCATGTTTGGGACACTCTTACACTACAGTGAGCCATTATCCTGTGAGTAGTAAATTTCTGTTACGTTTTCCTAACTCCTTTAATATAGGTCACTCTGAAATACAGCCGTGAGATGTACTGGCACATTGATCGGTCTGGCATTGCTCTTCCTCTCTCCTAATAGAATAAAATAGGGATGTGGCTGGTGAATGCTGAGCAGGACAATTCCCAGGCTATTTAGATGTGAGCGGTCACACTGGTGCATTTTCCTTGCACAAGGAGGATTTGTATGGCTCACATCAGTGTAAATATGAATTATGCAAATATGTTTCTGCCCTTTGAGATACTGTTACCCAATGGGATCCTTATAAATGCCCAGTTGTGTCAGCTCTTTAGATGGAAAACAAGCAAATAGAAAAAAACCTGACAATTTTTAGACTGACTGTTTAGAAACTGACAATTTAGAAATGATATCCTTTATTGAATAATAGGTACTACAGTGTGCATCAGAAAACAATAGTTTATTTTTTCCCAGCAAAAGCATCACATTATTATAAATTTGCACTAATAAGTGGAACAGCTTACTGACCCAAGACAGTAAATTTTATGAATCTTCAGAAGTAAGAATTTATTTTTGTGTGCTAATGGCCAAGGAGACCAGTTCAGAGCTATTGAATGTCAGCCTAAGTAAGGTGATCTGCAGGCTCAGAAGAGCATTTCAGGATTTTAATTTTCAACATGGGGATTAAAGGCAAAAATTAATTTTTGCTTTAGGGTGATAAAGCTTGATGCCCTGTGTGGACTAGATTAAAGTTCTTGGAGCTTGAAAACAGAACACAGTTTGAAGAGAGTTGCATTAATCTATACTCATTTGAAGTGAAGTGCTCCTGGACCAGAATAGAAGCACTAGAATGGGGAAGAGAGGCAAATGTCGGAGAAACCGAGTAGGAAACACAGGCAGGGCTTGTTCCTGTATGATACAGTGTTGAAAAGGTTCAGATAGACAAACAGAAATCCAAACATGTGAATCTAGATGTTAAGCCAGCAGTGCATAGTTTGTCTGGGGAACATGATTGCAAAGTTGAAAAATATTTAAGGCCTAATGTAGGGAGAGATGTTTATGTCACGATCCTGGGTAGCACTAGGGTGTACCTTGCGGCACCCCAGGAAGGGCCCTGAAGGCACTGGCTAAAAGCTCATTTGAAACAGAAAGAGCAGCAGATGCCAAAGTTTAGGTGAAAACTGGAGGCCACCTGTTGTGACAGTGAGGGGTGTAATTTTCATGTCACGTATTGGATGATGGAGAGTTGGAGAAGTGATTGGAAAGCTGAATTAAGGGTCAAGTGTAACTATTTGCCTAAAAACTGAAATTTAATCCCCAAGGTCCCTTATTTCCTTCAAATTTTTTCTTGATCCTATATTTAATCGTGTATCATAATTTTTGTGTTCTCTGTAAAATGGGCCAGTGACCATGTAAATTGTATAAACCTTAGGCCCCAGAAAAGCCACATTCTTCCTTTGGCTAGCAAAATATTTGTATGGTCATAAAAGTTTGGAAAATTTGCAAAAGATATTTTCATGAATATCGGCTAAGACCCTTGTCTCTTTCCATCCAGTTTCTCCAATATTCACTTGACTTTTTCCTTTGTGGCTCTAGAAAGAATATTTTTGGATTTATGTATCATCTGAATTTAACAAGGTACATTTGAATTTATGTTAGATTTTCTGGGCAAGAATGGCTTCTATGAACCCTTCTCCTGCTCACAGGACAGGTGTCCTGAGCACTGGGGAAGAAATTACTGGGACATCCAAGATCCTTTTGTAAGAGAATATGGCTTCAGGTTCCTACATTGGAGATACATTAATTCTCGAAAAGAATAGGTTACATGACTTCAGACCAGAAAAGTCTATAAAAGTTCTTCCAATTTTATTATCACAAAAAGTATCATCATCACAGTTTGTAAGCCCTTGCCATTAATGAATGATAAAGCTAAAGGAAAAACTAAGAACCTATCAATATTTTTTAGCCACTGTAGGACAGAAAGAATTATGAAGAATTATTATGAAGAAGCCATTAAAGAGTATGCCGCAAAAAGTAGGGGGAAATTATTCTTATTCAGTAGCATTGGGGAGTTCATGTTGTTGTTTTTTGAATTGTTGATGTTTATGTTATTTGTTATCTATATAAAATAGGTGATTTGTTACAACCTCTTTTTCATCTAAAGCATTTAATTTTATAATTGTATGTTTATAAATTTTGTTATGTCTTATAGGCTGCCCAAATTATTAAAAAAAAAAAAAAATAACACAACACAGCATAGCTCTGTCCTAGATTGGGGGGAGGCTGGCTTAATAAGTCAGTTTTGAAGTTAAATCTTCCATTGCTTTTAACATCTATGGCATTCCCTTCTTCACTTTAGTCATTATTTTTACATTATAATATTCTAATTTTCTAATTACTATAACTAGGTAATATCTCAGTAGTTTTGATATTGGTGTGATATTTTAATATTCCTTAAAACTTTATGCTGATTCCAGTGTAAAGCCAATGATCTCTTCTCTGCTTAGCATAGTATTTGAGAAATATATAAAAATAGAGCCTTAAAACTGCTTCAAAATAGAGATGACAAACCTCCAAGAGACAGATAACACTCAGGAAGATACTGTCATTTAGAGAATTTCATTAAGTTTTACTACATTGTTTTAAAATGTACTTCAGAGACTACACAAAAGATCTTGAATTATGATCAATGGACTAAGTCATCTATTATATATCAATAAATCATTGTCAAAAATATTAATCGATAATTTATTTTTCTTTATTTCATAATGGAGCACATTTACATCCTCTGACTCATAAGAAGACCACCCTTGGAATTTAAGTTTTTAAAGTAAGCAGATCTGTTGTGTTAGACATTTTTTGTTTTTTTTTGACAAGGTCTCACTTTTTTAGTTCAGGCTGACCCCTGAGCTCAGCCTTGAACTCATAATCTTCTTGCCTCTGCCTCCCAAGTACTGGGATTACAGGCATGATCCACCATGCCCGGCACTGTGGTATGTTTTACTGATTGCTAATGGGCATGAGTCTCCACACCCAACATTATTGTATGTGGTTACTGGGGAATGATCCTAGGCTCTTGCCCTTGCAAGGCAGGCACCAGAACCACTGGGCTAAATTCCCAGCCCATGTTGTGTTAGACTTTTAAAATTTATCTTCATGCTGTTTTCAATAAAAAAGAACCTGTAACATTGGTCTGGAATAAGACTTAAGGATACTGATTGGTCAGTAAAACTAGTGTATTAAGTATAAATATAATTTTTACTTTCATTCTCTGTATGGACAAGTCCCAATTTTTTACATGCTAAAGAGTGATATGTTGTAGCTCAAAGTATGTGGAAAACACTAGTTTGTACCATATTCCAATCAAAAGAAAGCAAGTGTGAAATGTGCTTCCTTTTTGTTGTTCTCTGGGTAAGACTGTGGTTTGGGTCTACAAAGGAAGTCAGTTGCTTGGACTAAGAGCATGCCTCTCTGTCTTTCTCAAATTATTAA
>PVIR01044325.1:0-11277 GCA_004026965.1 Petromus typicus
GGGGTGCTATTGTGAAAGGGACTGACTCTCCAATTTCTATCTCAGTGGGTCTACTGTTTGTGTATACGAAGGCTATTGATTTTTGAACATTGACCTTGTAACCAGCTACGCAGCTAAAATTGGCAATTAGGTCCAGCAGTTTTTTAACTGAGTTTTTAGGATCCTCTAGATAGAGTATCATGTCGTCAGCAAATAATGACAATTTAACTTCTTCTTTTCCTATCTTTATCCCTTTTATTTCTTTCTCTTGCCTAATTGTTATGGCTAATATTTCCAGAACTATATTGAACAGAAGTGGTTACAGAGGAAACCCTTGTCTTGTTCCTGATCTTAGTGTGAAAGGTTGCAATTTTTGACCATTTAATATGATACTGGCTGAAGGTTTCTCATAGATAGCTTTTATTAGTTTGAGATACAGACCATCTATTCTGATCTTCTGTAGAGTTTTGAACATAAATTGGTGTTGTACTTTGTCAAATGCTTTTTCTGCATCAATTGAGATGACCATATGATTTTTGTCCTTAAGCCTGTTAATATAGTGTATAACATTGATTGATTTACGTATGATGAACCATCCTTGCATCCCTGGGATGAATCCAACTTGGTCAGGGTGTATAATCTTTTTTGATAACTCTATGTATTCTGTTTGCCAGGATCTTATTGAGGATTTTGGCATTGATATTCATTAGAGATATTGGCCTGTAGTTCTCTTTTTGGTTGGGTCTTTCTCTGCATTTGGAATCAGGGTAATGGTTGCTTCCAGGAATGAGTTTGGGAGCACTGCTTCATTTTCAATTTCATTGAAGAGTTTCAAAAGTAGAGGCACTAACTCTAAAAGTTTTATAGAATTCAGCAGTAAAACTGTCAGGTCCAGGGCTTTTCTTTGTTGGCAAGGTTTGAATTACATTTTCAATTTCACAGATTGTTATTGGGGCATTTAACATTTCTATATCTTCTTTATTCAGCTTTGGGAGTTCATATGTGCCTAGAAATCTATCCATTTCTTCTACATTTTTCATTTTATTAAAGTATAAATTTTCAAAGTAGGTGTTTATTATCCTCTGGACTTCCTCTGGGTCGGGTGTAATTTCTCCATTCTCATTCCTAATAGCATAGATATGAGCCTTTTCCGTCCTTTGTTTAATGAGGTTGGCTAAGGGTCTATCAATTTTGTTTATCCTCTCAAAGAACCAGCTTTTCAATTCATTGATTTTTTTAACCATTCTCTTGGTTTCTATTGCATTAATATCTGCCCTGATCCTAATAATTTCTTGCCTAGTGTGAGCTTTGGGTTTGTTTTGCTCCTCTCTTTCTAGTTGCTTGAGGGGCAGCATGAAGTTGTTTATTTGAGCTTGCTCCATTTTCTGGATGTAGGCTTTCACTGCTATGAATTTTCCTCATAGAACTGCTTTCATTGTGTCCGATAAACTTCTATATGTTGTACTGGGGTTATCATTTAGTTTTTTTTTTTTTTTTTTTTTGAGACTATTTCTCACTTTGTCGTTTAGGCTGGCCCTGAGCTCAGCCTCAAACTCACATCACAGCAATCTTCCTGTCTCTGCCTCCCAAGTGCTGGGATGACAGGCGTGAGCCACCATGCCCGGCACGATGGTGTGTGGTACTGGTTGCCACTGGGATGTCTCCACACCCAGTATTGTTATGTGGTTACCAGGGATCGAACCCAGTCCTTGCACTTGCAAGACAGGTGCCGGAATCACTGAGCTATATCCCCGGCCCGGTTATCGTTTAGTTGTAAGAACTGCTCAGTTTCTTTGCTAATTTCTTCTATGACCCATTGGTTGGTCAGCAGAATGTTGTTCAGTTTCCATGTGTTTGTGAAGATCCTGGGCTTTCCTTTGCTATTCAGCTCCAATTTCAGGGCACTATGGTCCAACAGTATACAAGGGATAACTTCAATGCCTTTATACTTGCTTAAACCTGTTCTATGAACAAGCATATGGTCTATTTTGGAGAATGATCCATGAGCAGCTGAGAAGAATGTATATTCTGACTTTGTGGGGTGAAATACTCTGTAGGCATCTATTAAGTACATTTGCTGAAGAGTCTGGTTGAGCTCAAGGATTTCCATAGTGACTTTTTGTCCAGTCGATCTGTCTCTTTGTGACAGTGGGGTATTGAGGTCCCCCACTATTACTGTATTGGAGCTTATCTGGTTTTTCAAGTCCGTTAATATTTGTTTTGTATAGTTGGGTGCATTAGAATTTGGAGCATAGATATTTAAGATTGTGATTTCTGTCTTGGATTTTTCCCTGAACTAAAAGATAGTGTCCATCTTTATCTCTCTTTATCAGCTTTGGCTTGAAGTCTATTTTGTCTGCAAATAAAATCGCCACTCCTGCTTTCTTGCTGTTTCCAGTCGCATGGAGTATTGTTTTCCATCCCTTTACTTTGAGTCCATGGGTTTCTTTCTGAATTAGGTTTGTTTCTTGTATACAGCAGGTTGTAGGATCTTGTTTTTTGATCCATTCTGCCAGTCTGTATCTCTTAATTGGCGCGTTGAGTCCATTGACATTAATGGTTATGACTGACATAGGTAAATTTAGTGCTGCCATGTTTTCCTGTTCTTGGCTGTGTTATTCTACTTCTGCCCTTTCCCCATCAGTTTCTTTTTGGTCCCATGGGTTGACTCGGTTAGGTCTCATGGATTTGTAACTTTCCTCATTTTTCACCAAAATATTCTTTAAAATGTTTTGGAGCACGGGTTTTGTATTTGTGAAGTTTTTCAGGTGTTCTTTGCCATGAAAGTATCTTATTTCCCCATCAGTTTTGAAGGATAATTTTGCAGGATACATTAGTCTGGGTTGGAAGTTGTTTTCCTTTAGTGCTTGGAAGATTTCACTCCAGGCTCTTCTTGCATTGAGTGTTTGAGTTGAGAAGTCCGCTGTGATGCTGACGGGCTTCCCTTGGAATGTAACTGTTTTCTTTTCTCTGGCTGCTTTTAGTATTTCATTCTTTTTTGAATATCTGGGACTTTTATGATGATATGCCTAGGTGTTGATTTTTTCATGTCATGGGCATGTGGCGTTCTGTATGCTTCATATATTTGTATGTCCAATTCTTGACCTTTTTCTGTGAAGTTTTCTGCCATTATCTGTGTGAATAGCTTTTTGATGTCTTTAGCATTGTCTCCTGCTTCCTCAGTGACTCCAATCAATCTTATGTTATTCTTCTTTCAATCATCTAGGAGCTGTTGGATTGACTTTTCATTATCGCTTGCTTTTTTCCATAGATTATGCCTTTTCAGTTCATTGGTTGAGATCCTGTCTTCTTGGTCTGAAATTCAGTCTTCTGCCCAATTCATTCTATTGCACAAGCTTTCATTTTCTTTCTTAATTTCCTGGGCTTCTGCTTGTAGATGTTTAAAAGATTCCAGTGCTTTTGCTCTCTTGGATTCTATCAACTCCATGATTTCCTCTTTAGCTTTATTAATCACCATGTTGACAATGTCCAATATCTCTGCTTTCATCTCAGAGATCAGTTCTGATTTCCATTTTACTAGATCTGGTTTGGTTACCATTTCTGAGGGCCCTTGAGTCCTGGCTTCACATTTCTCTATTTCCCTTCCTCTTGTGTTACTTGGAGGTGAGGATGTTTGTGTCTGAGATTTGGAGTGTTTCCTCATCTCTGACCTGCCCTGTTTTCTGGCAGTGTTTGTTGCAATTTACTTTCCCCTTAATAGTTAGGAACCTTAAAATAGCAATGTTTCCTGGGTTGCTCTTTGCAGTCTGTATTGGAAGCTAAAGAAAAACCCCTAGTTTTAGCACTCCATATGAGGCACTCAATCAATACAGTCAGAACACCTTCTCCTGTCTGCTTTAGAGGCAGGGAGTCTGTGGCTCCAGAACTTCTACAATGGCACTGTCTGAGGTTGCAATGGGCCCACCTGCTCAGCAATACAGTCTCTTGGCTCACTTGTACATTTGGCATGGGGGCCAGTGGGCTGTAGGCCCTGTGCAGTTGCAATGTTAGGGGCTGTTGTTCCAACAGGCCCAGCTACTCACCAATACAAGCTGACTGGATGTGCTTCTGCAGTTACTGTAGAGAAAATCAGACTCTCACCTGATAACCTCAGTCCCTGGGTGCTCTTCTGGCATAGACCTGGAGGTCAGCAAGCTCTAACCCCGGCACAGATTCAGTGACACAGACTCAGTGCCACAGTCACCATTTCCCGAGCCGCCCACTGCTAAACTCAGTTCCTGGGCGCTCTTCCAGTGTGTGCCTGGAGTCCAGTAAGCTCCAAACCCAGTGCAGATTCAGTGGCACAGTCGCCGTTTCCCAAGCCGCCTGCTTCTAACCTCAGTCCCTGGGCGCTCTTCCTGCGTGTGCCTGGAGGCCAGTAAGCTCTAACCCCGGCGCAGATTTAGTGACACAGACTTGGTGCCGCAGTCGCCATTTCCTGAGCAGCCTGCTGCCAAACTCAGTCCCTGGGCGCTCTTCCAGGGTGGGCCTGGAGACAAGTAAACTCCAATCCCGGCTCAGATTCAGTGACGCAGACTCGGTGCTGCAGTCACCGCTTCCTGAGCTGCCTGCTGCTAAACTCAGTCCCTGGGCACTCCTCCGGTGTGGGCCTGGAGGCAAGCAAGCTCCAAACCCGGTGCAGATTCAGTGACGCAGACTCGGTGCTGCAGTCACTGCTTCCCGAGCCGCCCCCTGCTAAACTCTTTCCCTGGTACTCTTCCAGTGTGGGCCTGGAGGCCAGTAAGCTCCAACCCCGGCACAGATTTGGTGCCGCAGTTGCCGTTTCCTGAGCTGCCTGCTGCTAACCTCAGTCCCTGGACGCTCTTCTGGTGTGGGCCTGGAGACAAGTAAACTCCAAACCCGGCGCAGATTCAGTGACGCAGACTCGGTGCCGCAGTTACTGCTTCCCGAGCCGCCCGCTGCCAAACTCAGTCCCTGGGCACTTCTCCGGCATATGCCTGGAGGCCAGTAAGCTCTAACCCTGGTGCAAATTCGGTGACACTGACTCGGTGCCGCAGTCACCATTTCCCGAGCAGCCCGCTGCCAACCTCAGTCCCTGGGTGCTCCTCCGGCGTGGGCCTGGAGGCCAGTAAGCTCTAACCCCGGCACAGATTCAGTGACTCAGACTCGGTGCCGCAGTCGCTGTTTCTCGAGCCGCCCGCTGCTAAACTCAGTCCCTGGGTGCTCTGTGAATAGCTTTTTAATGTCTTTTGTATTGTCTCCTCCTTCCTTGGTGACTGCAATCAATCTTATGTTATTCTTTGAATCATCTAGGAGTTGTTGGATTGAGTTTTCATTATTCCTTGCTTTTTTCCATAGATTATGCCTTTCCAGTTCATTGGTTGAGATCCTGTCTTCTAGGTCTGAAATTCGGTCTTCTTCCAAATTCATTCTATTAGGCAAACTTTCATTTTCTTTCTTAATTTCCTGGGCTTCTGCTTGTAGGTGTTTAAAAGGTTCCATTTCTTTTGCTATCTTGGATTCTATCAAGTCAATGATTTCCTCTTTAGCTTTATTAATCATCGTGTTGACTTTGTCCAATATCTGTTTTCATCTGAGAGATCAGTTCTGATTTCCATTTTACTAGATCTGCTTTGGTTACCATTTCTGAGGAACCTGGAGACTTACCATCAATCTTCTCTATTTCACTTCTCCCTGTTTACCTTGAGGTGAGGATCTTTGTGTCTGAGATTTGAGTATTTCCTTATCTCTGAGTTTTTGTCATTGCTGTTGTTTTTTGCTTTGTACCTGCCCTATTTTCCCGCGATGTTTCCTCCTAATATTTAGGTTCCTTAAAATAATATTGTTTCCTGGGTTGTTCTTTACAGTCTGTATTGGGACCTAAAGAAAAACCGCTCATTCTGGCTTACCATATGAGGCACTCAAACAATATGGTCAGAACACCTTCTCCCTTCTGCTTAGAGGTATGAAGGCTCTGGCTCCTGCACTGCTATAATGGCACTGCCTGAGGTTCCAATAGGCCTGCCTACTCACCAATACAGAGTCCCTGGGCTCACTGGTGGAGTTGGCCTGGAGGCCAGTAGGCTGTAGGCCCTGTGCAGCTGCAATGGTACTGGTTGACATTCAAACAGGCCCACCTACTTACCAATACAGAGTTCCTGGATGTGCTTCTGCAGTTGATGTGGAGAAAGTCAGACTCTGGCCTTCCTTGGCTGCGATGGCATGGGCTGCTCTTTCTCTAGCTCTGCCCTCTGTTATACTCAGTCCCTTGGTGCTCTTCCATCGTGAGCCTGGAGGCTGGCAGGCTCCAACCCAGGTGCAACTGCAGTGGCACTGACTGCCCACTCCATGGCTCTGCCCGCTATTATACATGTGGACCTGGAGACCATGAAGCTCCAACTCTGGTGCAGATGCAATGGCATCAACCGCTGCCTCTGTGGCACTGCCCGCTGTTATAGTCAGGCCCTAGGCACTTTTCTGTGGTGGGCCTGGAGGCCAGCAAGCTCCAACCCTGGCACAAGTGTAATGGCATCAACTGCTGCCTCCATGGTTCTGCCTGCTGTTATACTCAGTCCCTGGGTGCTCTTCCAGCGTGGGCCTTGAGGCCAGCAAGATACAACCCCGGCATGGATGCAACGGCACCAAATGCCACCTCCAACGCCATCTTGGCAGTGCTGCCCACTGTTATACTCAGTCCCTTGGCCTTATTTATTTTTGAGATAGGATCTCACTTTTAGATCAGGCTGTCCCTGAGCTCAGCCTCAAACTCACAACAATCCTCCTGCCTCTGCCTCCCAAGTGCTGGGATTTCAGGTGTGAACCATGATGCCTCCCATTGTGGTATGTGGTACTGATTGCTGGTGGGCATGAGTCTCCATGCCTGGTATTGTTAGTATGTGGTTACTGGGGATGGAACCCATGCCTCTGCACTTGCAAGACAGGCACCAAAACCACTGAGCTAAATCCCCAGCCCTACATGTTTTCTCTTGACCAAAGCTTTCCTACTAATCTTCCCATTAGCACTGGAGAGTAATTTTCTTGTGTAAGATTTTCAATTACAGCTATCTAATCCCCAAACCCATCCCCTTTCCAATATGCCAAGCTGTTTCCTAACTCCAAAACTTCCAAAGTCAAACCTTACAATCATTACACAGCCTTCTAATTACTAGTGTTGTACACACATCATTCAGTGTCCAGAGCTCCATTTGCTATTAGTTGAGATTCATGTTCTTTTGGTGGTTTCCCATGACAGCAGTCCTGAATCTTGCATTCTTTCCACTGATGTCCTTTGTCAACTCTCTTACTATTAACATAGGCCTAACAAAGGATGCTTTGAAAATGCAAAGTTAATTTAATATTAACTAAGACCTAAATTATGCTACAGTGTAATCTTTGATTGCCTGCTTACAAAAGCTTGCCAACTGTCTTAAAAGATAAAGGGCTATCTTTCTTCCCCTGAAATAGTCTTTTGATTGCTATCAAAGCCACCACAATATAAAGAGTTGTCACTCCCCTCTATCTACAAAAAAACTTCTACTCTCATGTTAATAAGACCTTTTAACACCTGGGCAAATTGGTGACTTAATCCAATACAACAGAATGGTTTGCTTTGCTTATTACACACTTTTCTTGATGAGAATAAGATTTTCTTTGGGTATAAGTGGAACAGAGGAATACATTTGCCCAAACAGGATCATTGAGTAAAGCTAAAATTTCTGTTAGTTGTGAAGAGGGGGAAGAAGAATATGAAGGGAAGAGAGAGAAAGAGAGATACTGCTCACCATTTGCAAAGGTCGGTGATGTAGAAAGACATGGTGCAGCAAATAACTCAAGTCCAATCATCAGTTACCTCTCCAGGAGAATAAAAACTCCCAATCAATGGGAAAGGAAACATGACTGACAGTGGTGACCTGCTGCTGCTGAATAAAGCAATCTGACTGTGCCACTGGAAGTCACCTCATTCTGGGGAAGATAAGTTGAAAGGCATAGAGTAATTCCAACACAGAAAACTTAATATATTATTTAGACTTCCAATTAAATGTGTGTCTGTGTGTTAAGCAGAGACAAGGCCAATTGTCCTTGTGGGCTTTCACAATCTTTACAGTGCAGCATGAATTATTCATGTTCCTCTCATCTTCCTCATTTTGCCACAGCATGCTTCCATTTGTCAGTTAATGTACACAGAGTATCTTTCTCAAATTCCTTCCATTCTCACATGCTGCTGGGTTGTCACATGGAGAAATCTAGAAAACCTGCCTCACTCTTGGGTGTTTTCATTATATTAGAAACAAATCAGCTGTATTTGCCATTTTGGTATGTTATCCTCTCAATAACTGCCCAGCAGCCCGCTCTGCCACTTACTGCCAGACACTGGGGATCCTGCAATACCCAAGAAAGGAGGCAACAAGCCGCTGTCTCTTCCTTGGCATTTCATTGGCTGGGAGTCATTAGCAAGGCATGTCTTCTTCCAGCTTCTGTCAACTTTTTGAGGTAGAAAACAAGGTTAGTGTTGCAGCTCTGTGAAGGGTACCTGGGCCGGCACAAGACCCACAGACAAAATGAGGAAGAGATCTCAGACAAAAGCAGCAGGAGGTCAAAAGCTCAGCTGTGCTACCAAGGAGCAGCTTCCCTGAGAAAAATGTCTCCTTCCAATAGATTTTCTCTAAAATGAAAAACTTCAGGATTGGGCTTGTGCACACTTTGTACCTTTTGGAAATATCCTCAAGGAAAGGAAAGGTAATGAATGTCATATACAAAAGAGCCTCTCCTGTGTCTTAGAGTGGTGAGATGTCTATGACCCTTTTCCCCTTGGGGGAGGATGCCTAACACACAGCTCTATTACAGCAGGTTCTCAGTAAATACATGGTGGGTGATCATGAGCATGAACTAAAAAGACAGGGCACATCACAGTGAAGCTTATTCACACACAAGGAACAGGATCTTATCTACATAGAATTTTTTTTTAAGACAGGGTCTTGCTTTGTAGTTCAGGCTGGCCCTGAGCTTAGCCTCAAACTCACATCACAGCAACCCTCCTGCCTCTGCCTCCTGACTGCTGGGATTTCAGGCATGAGCCACCATGCCTGGAACTGTGGTATGTGGTATTGATTGTTGCTGGGATGAGTCTCCATGCCCAGTATTGTATGTGGTTACCAGGGGATTGAACCCAGGCCCTTGTGCGTGCAAGACAGGCGCCGGAACCACTGACCTAAACCCCAGCCCTACATAGAAATTCTTGATAAGTTACTTGCTTTTGTGGAGTTTAACCTGTATGTTTAATCACACACTCTATATAGGATAAAACAATTGGAAAAACAAATAAAACAAAAAGATAAATTTTTCAGTAACCCAAACATGAAGTGATAATTATAAACACCTAGTTGGTTAAATCATGATAACTCATTACCTAGTTACATGTGTATGTTTAGTAGGTATTATGCAATGGGTACTATAGTTTAGTAAGTATTATAGTAGTTATATATTGTTTCATGTACTTTTTTCACTTAGCTCTTTACTATGACTTTCTTTCAATATTAAACATTGTCACAGAATTCTATTAATTGTACTATAATTTATCTAGTTTACTTTTGATAAGTTGTTTCCATATTATTTACTATACATGACTATGTACAAAATAATGTTAGAAATAAGCCTTTATTCAGGCTTATAATTATTTTGATAATTAGTAGAAATGCAATTGTTGGCTCAACATTAATGTAAATTTTTATCCCCTCTATAAAAGTGATAGACAAATATCCAGAGAGCTATCAACTTACAAATAGGCGACAGCTACATACTTACTTGAGCTGCATTAGAGAGCATGCTTATGTCAAGAGGAAGAGGTGGTCAGAAAAAAGGAAGAGCACATTCAAAGGTTCTGAGAAAAAAGTGAGTTCAACATATTGGGAGAAGAGCATCAATGCCAGCAGTGTAACCACAGCAAAGACAGACAGTGGATAAAGTGAAATTAGGAAATGGCCAAGACAAGCTGAGTCTGGTAGCTATCCCTTTGTATGATGGGAAGTTTTTGAGGGCTTGAGGCAAGAATGCAATGTCATCTCAGTTATTTTCCATACTCACTGGGACTCTTCTTGGGAGAAGAAACCATAAGCCAAGAAGTGAAGGAAGGATAACTAGTTATTTCAAGCATTTGGATCCTGTTTCAAAGAAAAGGTAAAAGACTAGGAAATGATATGAATATTCATGGATAAACTCCAATCATTGCATTATGCAGCTCAGAGACCAAGGACTATCTGGTCATCTCCTTATCATCATTTCTACTCTCAGACTGGTCTCCATGTAGTAGTGATGACAATGCAAGTTGTAAGAATTGCTACTGTGCAAAGGAATCTTTCAGTAAAGACAATTCATGTCCCAGTACACCACAATAAGTCTAAATCAGTGAATTTTTCTAAAGAAGAAATCAAATAACTAAGCAGAAATACAAGTGTCCCCAGGACACTTCCTGTCTTGTTCCTAACCAAGCAGATCTCTGTAAGAACTGAGTAGAAAACAACAGCAATACTTAAATGACAGAATTAGTTATTACACTATTATAGTCAGAGGACTATTAGAGAGTACTACAAAAGAACTAGATTAAGAGCTCTATTTCTAGAAGTCCACCCACTAAATATACTTTAGGCTTAGCTGGGGAGTAGGGTTAAGTACATTATCCTAAAGCCGATTGGATTTTAAAAGAATATAGAACATAGAAATGTTCTAAGTCACACATAGCCATACACAAGTGTGTGCACGCACACACACGCACACACACACACCTACTAAATCAACAAGGAATCATACTCAGCAAAAGTCTTGGGTGAGAAAAGTAAGTCTAGATCTCTTTATGTATGTCTTTTTCTTTTTAAATTTTCTCCTTTTAACTCCCTCTGATATGAATGTATAATGCTGAGAATTTATGCTAATGAAGAATGTGTCCACAAGATGTATAATGCATGCCTTTTAATTAGTTCTGCTGCTATAATTGATTAACATTTTGCCTATGCAGTACTATTACAAAGAATCAGCATGAAATGCTGTATGCATCTAGTCCCAGTAGAAAAAAAGGCATCGAACATTGTCTTTGTGTAACATCTACACTGCCAAAGTGAGTCTCAGTGTTCCTATTGAATGTCTGTTGAGAGGAGTTTTAAGCAGCCTGGAAAGAAGCAGGAGAAATAAAATAAAATGAAAGTCCAAAAGGCCCAGAGGACTGAATACAGTAAGGGGGAAAAAAAGGATTTTCAGGATGAAAATGAGGAGTGTGAAAACAACCAGAAATCTATAAGGAATCTGGGGAAAATAGTGCTAGCAGATGGAACTAAATGCTGAGAAAAC
>PVIR01044326.1:0-11263 GCA_004026965.1 Petromus typicus
TTGGTCTGAGATCATGCCTTTCTCAACTGTTAATGCCCTGTGGTGCAGAGCCCTGGATTAGAACAGGGGAGTATAAAGAAAATGTCCTTGCCCTCAGGCGATGTGGCATTGAATGGACAACTACACACCAATAAATAGCAGTAAAGGAGGTTTATCTCTGATTATGTCTGAGGAAAGGAAAATAGAGAAAATGCTGAACTGTCACCATGTGGTACCATGATTAGAAAACTCCCAGTTGAGCAGAAGAGGTCAGAATTCAGGTGTCCTGTATAGCAAAGGGTTTGGTTTAAAGGAACGGGGGTAACGTGAGTGTGAGATGGTGAGCCTAGAGCATGCCTGTGCAGCAGGCTGTTTGGTGTCATTGAAAGCACTGAAAGGTTCACCACTGCTGTTTTGGTCTGTGGTGCTCAGGACTTTGTATTGTGGATAGTAGAGTTCTTATGAGGTTTTGGAGGGCAGTAGCATTGCCTTATGGCTGCGGAGAACTTCTTGATTTTGTTTTGTGTGATAACAGGACCTTCACACTGAGCTACATCCCCGGCCCTTTTTTTGTTTATTTTGAGACAGAGTCTGAGTTGCCTAAAGGTCATCTCAAACGTGCAGTCCCTCTGCATCAGCCTTCCAGAGTGCTTGTAGATGTGCACTGGCACACTCAACTAGGGATAGGCAGTTTATCGGAAGGAAGTGCGAGTAGGTTGGAGATTTGCTAGCATTCTTTTTATTCTTTTTTTTGAGACAGGGTCTCGCTTTGTAGTTCAGGCTGGCCCTGAGCTCAGCCTCCAACTCACATCACAGCAGTCCTCCTGCCTCTGCCTCCTGAGTGCTGGGATTACAGGCGTGAGCCACCACATCCGGCACTGTGGTATGTGGTACTGGTTGCTGCTGGGCGTGAGTCTCCACACCCAGTATTGTTATGTGGTTACTGGGGATCGAACCCGGGTCCTTGCACTTACAAGACAGGCGCCGGAACCACTGAGCTAACTCCCAGGTCCCTGCTAGCATTCTTTTTAACAGTGATGAACAGAGTAGATTAATAACTTCGAGAATTTAAGTTGCCTGTGAGCAGTGAATCACGAAGCTAAGACATGGCCAGGTGTGGTGATGTACACCTGGAATCCCAGTGTTTAAGAGGCTGAGACAGGAGGATAACCCTGAGTTTGAGGCTAATCTGAACTACACAGTGAGATTCTGTCTCAAAAGCCAAAGATAAAGAAGAGAAACTAAGAGGTAAGATTGTTAAAGGTATGGAGGTAATCTCAGAAAGAAGGGACAGCCGTGTAACTTGGTGAAACTTCTATTCTTGTCAGTCTGATGTAGCTTAAGAAAGCATGACTGCCTTCGGAAAAGAATTGGCAATTTCTGCTAATAAAATGCTTTCTTGAGATGACATTATTTTTCTCTTTTGAAAAATTTGTGAACAGGTAATATTTCTAGTTACTAGGAGCATTTGTAATTATGAGAATGATATGGGCTTTAGAAAGGCTTCCAGATAGCTGTGGATATATTCAGGCAGTGGGTGTTGCCATGAAAGATGGAGTTGGTCAGTGTGGCTACCCATAGAAATAAAGGCGAGGATTGGGGGGCCGGGGAGTTAGCTCAGTGGTTCCAGCACCTGTCTTGCAAGCGTAAGGACCCGGGTTCGATCCCCCGTAACCATGTACCATACTGGGCGTGGAGACTCACGCCCAGCAGCAACCAGTACCACATACCACAGTGCCGGGCGTGGTGGCTCACACCTGTAATCCCAGCACTAGGGAGGCAGAGGCAGGAGGATTGTTGTGATGTAACTTTGAGGCTGAGCTCAGGGCCAGCCTGAACCACAAAGTGAGACCCTGTCTCAAAAAACCTAAAAAAAAAGAAAAAGAAATAAAAGTTAGGAGACTTAGAAAAAAACTGACCTTAGGCTAAGACAGAGGAGAGCAGCCCATAGTGTGGACCCTTGTAGATGAAAGTTGAGGAGGCTGCACCAAAGACTTTATGGAGTCTTGTCTGTGTTTCTAGCCACAGATGAGTTACTTCTAAAGTTCTTAGGTAGCTGGCAGTTCGAACCAGCTTTTTGGGCAATAACAAATGCAGAGGAACATTATCTGTTATTAATTTGGAGCTAGAGAATGTTTTGTGTTTTGCTTTTTTTAGTCCGCTCTTTGTGACATGGAAGACAGGGCGGGATAAGCGGCTTCGTGGCTGCATCGGGACCTTCTCAGCCATGAATCTTCATTCAGGACTCAGGGAATATACATTAACCAGGTAATGGCACCGGATGTTAAGAACTGTACATAAACTCAGGATATCTACCTGGCCATATTTCTTCTCTAAGCAGTACATTCTGAGCATTGTCTTTGTAGTAAGCTGGTGAGTCACTTACCAGTGCTCAGGTAGACAGTTAATAGACTCACTGGTGGTATCGTGGTGTTGTGACTGTTAGATGCTTTGTACATATCTCAGAATTCATAGCTGTACAGGCTGTCTTTGTGGCATGGATAATGGTTCCTGACTCTGGAGCAGCCTCACTTATGTTTTCTGTCCCCCTCCAGTGCACTTAAGGACAGCCGATTTCCCCCCCTGACCAGAGAGGAGCTGCCTAAACTTTTCTGCTCTGTCTCCCTTCTTACTAACTTTGAAGATGCCAGTGATTACCTGGACTGGGAGGTGAGAGCAGCTGCATTTGGAACTCTGCATCTCTTTGCATTTGGGTTCGGGTTAGTACATAGCAATGTGAATCCTCACTGAGAGAGGGCCTGAGGTGTGGGATCTGGGCGCCACTGTGGGCAAGACCGGTAACTGAGACTGTACTGGCAGCTTATTAGGAGGAGGAGGAGGAAATGCAGAAACTTTATTCTCCCATTTCTTCCTTGTTCCCTCTGCTCCCCTCTATATCTAATAAGAAATAATGAAAAGACTTAAATATTCCAAATCCCTCTTGGTAAGCCCTCAAAGACATGTTTTTATTAGGAATCAGATGTTAGGAATCAAGAACTCAAGATAAAGACTTTGTGATACTTACACACTCATTAAAGGTTAAATTTAAAATACTCAAAATTATTGGGTGAGCTATTTAAAAATTTACTTGTACAATTTTAATATTTTCAGGGAGGTGACTATACATATACTTAAACTTTGCTTTTTATCCCTGAAAGATAAAGTAAGAAGTTCTGCTCTTCCCAGACACGGGTCATGCTAGTCAGAGGATAGTATCAGTTTATATGTAGGTGACTGCTGTTTCAGTAGAATAAGTAAATGCCATTTATTTGGTTGTCTCTTTCTGTAGGTAGGGGTCCATGGGATTCGAATTGAATTTATCAATGAAAAAGGTGTCAAACGTACAGCCACATATTTACCTGAGGTTGCTAAGGAACAAGGTGAGTTGGACAAATGGACATTTAGTGAACAGTACCTTTCGTAGCCATGTCATTTAAAAGTCACAGAAGTAAAATGTGTCATCTTGCACCTGAGCTGGTACTAAAAATGCTTCTTTTTTTCTTAAGACTTGTGGTTTTTTTTTTTTTTTTTTTTGTCTTCTGTTCTTTTTTGAGGAAGGGTCTCATTGTAGTGAACTTACAGTAATCCTCCTGTCTCAGCCTCCTGAATGCTGGAGTTAGAAGCATGCATCACCACATCCAGGTTTAATACCAAATTCTTACAACACCAGGACAAACTCTCAACAAGACACAGGAACTGGGAAAAGAGAAAGGGAAATGCTTCCTTTATTTCTCTTTTATAATAGTTGTTTTTCTTGCCCCCTTAAGGTACAGTGGTAATGATAGCAAAATTGAAGCAGTCAACCTTGACTGCATTGTAGAGTTATTAATTCATTATAAAAAGAAGTTGCTTTTGTCAGTGGGTGTTGAACTTCTGTTCATGAATCATTAAAAGTGTTACAATTGGCAAAGGTCAAAACATACTACTCTGTTTTAAGAACTCAGTACTGGGCCAAAGGTGTATCTCAGTGGTGCTGTATACTCCCTAGTACCACTACCCCCTCTCCCCCGACAAAAATACAAAGAACTCAGTACTTAATGAATTCTTATAATGGGGACATTAAAGATAGGAAGTGGGTCGAGCCGCTTTTCTCTTTAGAGTACCTTTCTTGTGTTTTCTGTGATATGTAACCCAGTTTTTTTTCTTGAAATTAGTCTGTTTTTAAAAATAGTATGTGAAAGTGTTGATTAAGTTTGAGCCTGCAGTAGAGAAAAATATTTAATGAAGTTTATTATTGAACGAATTATGTGGAAAGTAATTGCCTTGTTAGTTTCCATTGTGCTTGTGTTTCAGCATTGTCAGTATTTTGGATGTGACATAGAAAAGAAGCCTCACTAGACATGGTGGCACATGCCAGTATTCCCAACATTAGGAGGATGAGACACAAAACTACAAGTTAAGTCTCCTGTCTGGGCAACTTAGCAAGACCTTGTCTCAAACATAAAAAGGTCTAGAAATGTAGCTCAGTGCAGAGGCCATAGGTTCAATTCTCAGCACAGCAAAAAATAGGGGATGGGGCAGGTTGGAACAGTAGCTATGTGAATATTTCTATCCTGCTGTCAGTTTTGTGCCATAGAAATTGTCAAACAAGGCCACTCCAAAGAGGCTAAAGTACAGAAGTTTTGTGTGTTTATGTCCCTGGCTACTTGGAGGCTGAGGCTGGCAGGGTAAAGAAATAAAAAGACAAGCAAGTAGTCGATTCCTTTTTCTTCCCATAGAGTAGCCCCTGGGTACCAGCACAAGTAACAGACCAGTCTGACTGTGGACTGTGTTTGCCTCTTGCTAATTATGCTGGGTAATTCCTGCAGAACAGAGACAGGACTGGGGATACTGGTATGTGCTGGTCTGGCATTTCATTTCTCTTGAGTCACCATGAGGCTGTCAGTGAAGCAGATGGGCTCCAAGTGTGTGTGTCGGTGCCCAGGCCCTCCTTGGCCTCTACAGACTCAATTGCTTTGACCATCCTATCCTTACTGACTTAGTGTGCCTTCTCTTCTTCTCAGACTGGGATCAGATCCAGACAATAGACTCCTTACTCAGGAAAGGTGGCTTTAAGGCTCCAATTACCAGTGAATTCAGAAAAACGATCAAACTGACCAGGTAAGCTGCTATCTTACTTTCCTTGTCATTTTCATGTAGTGGGGGTTGGATAGAGAATGGTTTTGATGGGAAGGGAAAGGAAAAAGTTTTCTCAGCTAATGTCCCTAACCAAAGAAAGGAAGGTTTTAGTTCTGAGGAAGTGGCATGAACAGAGCCAGACTCCCACCCCCCAGCATCCTGGCAAGGATAATAGCTAGGATAACAGTGGGGTTGGCGTGGGGCTTGGGTCTGCTGAGAGTAAGGACTGTCTTGCCAGACCCATGTGGTTGGGAGGCTGGGGGATGAAGTCAGGAGAGAAGTTTCCTAGTGTCAAAGTCTAAGGCTGTCAAAGTCTAAGGCCAGGGAGGCGCTGCTTCCTGACTACACGTTGTGTTAGGTGCGAGGGATGCAGGAGAGTCAGTATAGTGCTTCTTACAGAAAGTTAAAAGCATATGCCTCCCTTTCCAGATACTGTGTTTCTATGGGGAGACTGCCTAATACCATAAGACTGCACACAGGCTTGGGATCTGAAGCCCAGCCCAATCACTGACTAGCTGTGTTACTTGATCTAGTTATTTTACCTCTCTGAGCCTGTTTCCTGTCTGTAAGCTGTGAGTGATAATTGCTTAGGGTTGTTGTAGGATGTGATGAGGTAATGTGTGGAGAATTTCTAGCCTAGGGCCAGGCAACATTAGGTGATCAGTAGATGTTCTTGTCCTATCCCTATTGAAGTTGGAAGCACTGAGAGGTTTAGCTTCTGTGGGCCTATATTAGGCCCCTCATCTGTAAATGCTGAATAATCTAATAATAGCTTTGCAGGTCTATTTGGAAGACAACCCAGTGTTTTTGAAATGCTTTGGATTCCAAAAATTAAGGGGCTGGGGGTGTAGCTCAGTGGTAGAGCGCATGCTTAGCATGCACAAGGCCCTGGGTTCAATCCCCAGCACCAAAAAAAATTTAAAAAAAAAAAAAAAACCACTCTTCAAATACAAAGCATTATTATTATTACTATTATTATTACAATTTATTTGAACAGCCATTTCCCTGTCAAAATTCAGGAATAATCACCTTGCAGTGGAGGAGTGATTACAGTGGGAAAGAGATGGCTCTGGGTAAGGATTGTCACACCCAGCTCCTGTGGTCTGTAGTAGGCTCCATAGGTTTGTAACACCCCATGCTTCGCATCCTGACTCATGGCTCTTTCCAGAGCAAAGCCAAAGTGCTATGAATTCTGTTCTGATGACCCTGTGATATGGCATATTCATCTGGGGATTGAGACCTGTCCTATATAACCCAAGGATCCTTTAACCTGTTTCATCAGAATTTGACCCAGAATTAGGTATCTGTGCCCCTTTTAGTTATGATAACTTGTTTGTTGCTCTTCTGCAAACTGAAGTTGCATTTCTGTCAAAATTACCTATTTTAACCTGAAAGTGGATGTGCAATTTACACTGGGTTTTGGTGTAGCCATCTTCCAATCTGCCACCCATGTAATTTGACATTGAAAGTTTCATCCAGACCCCAGTAGCAGATTGCTTATGAGCAGCCTGATGATAAGCATACGTAGCATTTAAAGGTGGGATGTGCTGAGTACATTCTCAGGGGTGAACTGTGATTGTGCTTTTTCATCTTGTTCATTTGTAATAACAACATTGTTTTCTTGTGCCGTCTTTCATTTTCTGTAAGTAAGATTGCTCTTGGTCTTCCATTTTATTCTTTCAAAATGTGGAATAAGCTTTTGGTTTTCTCTGCTGAGTGACCACAACATGAAGTGCTTGGGTTCCTGATACCCTTGCTGTTTCCTTGTACAGGTACCGAAGTGAGAAGGTGACAATCAGTTATGCAGAGTATATTGCTTCTCGACAACACTGTTTCCAGAATGGCACTCTTCATGCCCCGCCCCTCTACAATCATTACTCCTGACACACGGCTGCATGACCAGTCCCACCCCCCTGTGGCCACCAATGGCTATGACATCATTGGAGCAGATGCCTCCTCTTCCTGGTCCAGTTACTTCTATTACTGCACCATTTTATGATGCTAGCTTCCGTTGCCAAGTCTGCCTCCCACTGACTGAGGGGGTGCGGGGTTACACTGAATGAAACAGAACTTGAGGGGCCCAAGCCTTATCTCAGCCTTTCCTCAGTATGGGGTTCCATTGGACTGGGGCTTCTCCATGACTAGTGTGAATCGCTGTGTGGGTGCTGAAGACCCTGGTCTGGTGATTTGCCACATGTGTGTTGGCCACACACTGGAACTAGAGTTGACGGTCCATGGTGGTTTACCCCCATGCTCAGCTCCCAGATCAAATAGGTGTGTTCCCCTGGCAGTCTGGGCAACGGAGACCAACAAGAAACATTTTTAGGTTGTTTTAAATTCGTTTTTTTAAACTTCCAGTTTATTGCGTACCAAGAGTTGATCACAACATCCATGCTTCATAAGTGGACGCCATGTTAGGGTTAAGCATGGGCACCATGAGCCCGTGAGGCTCCTGGACAGAGACCCACACCAAGACCGGAAGCCCTTTGTATGGCGTTGCAGATCTCATTGCTCAATAAGCCGTGAAGGTTTAAAATTCTCACCCCACTCTCAGTTGGATCGTCTGGCATTCTTCCTGCATCAAGTCTCCTGGTGGTACGTGGAGCTCTGTGGTGTGGCCTGCTAAGGAATGGAGTGGAGATTCCCCTGGGAGGAACTGGTGTCATCACTGCATGAGGTGTGAAAGGAGAGACCTCCTCACCACTTGGCTACCTCACTTCTACTGGTAGCAGTGCCTGTGTAGCTGGATCTGGGTTCTGAGAAGCGCAGATATCCAAATGGCAGTTGGGTTGGGCTCATTGTCTTAGAGAATCCAGGGTCTCAGCTGGTTTTCTTTTCAGGCAAACATCCTGAGGGACCTTCAAGCAGGCAAGTTCACTTTTTCTAGTTTGCCTAAAGTAGGAAGATTGTTGTTTCTGTCCTTTACAAGACTCTAGAGCAAAGCTGTGTAATTAAACAAGGTGACTTTTTATCTTGTGTACCATGCTGGGAGTTTTAACCCCACCAGGGGATATTTCCAAATTGTTCATTTTTCTTCTGGGTCATTTAACTTCCATGTGACATTTCCCTTCCCATTGTTTGCTGATTTCCAAATAGCTGTCATTTGTTTTTTCTCTCTTGCCTCTTATTCATGTGATGGCAAAGTTGATAGAACTAGGGGACTTGCTAGGAGCTTTGAAAGCACTGTCTCAAAAGGCAGTGCGAGAGTGACTCACAGGAAGAGGTGGCCAGCTGAGGAGAGGATCCCAAGGATGATACACTGGTTTTCCACAACAAGCTTAGGGAACTCTTGAAGTGGATTGGGTGTCAACCCAATGAACATGTATTTTGATTTAATTTATATTCTGGTTCACATGTTGATGATGTGGCTTCCTGAAATGGGCATATATTTCAAGTTTAAAGATCTTTTGAGCTTTCTTCTGCCAGGAAGTAGGGAGGGAGTAGGACACAATCTAAGAAGGCATCGCCCCTCAGTTCCTGGGAAGGAGTCAGTCAGGAGAGCAGGTTTGTGCTGCTGGCAAGGACCTGGGTGTGTGGAAAGACCTGGGTGACATGGAGGTGCCCAGGCTATCCCCCCCCTCATTGCTGCACTGGGTTTCCATGGCCTGCTATGGTCCCCTTGCAGTATAGATGAAGGCAAAAGGGTCGTGTCCTGATGTCCTGCTGCTGGGATAATGCCTTGTTACAGATACAACAACAGTTACTCTTAGGTGCCATGGATTGATGTCAGGGTGGCCAGCTCTAGAATGAGCCACCCACCTCTAATTTGTACAACAGTATTGATACATAGGGCTACACTCATTACTGTTCAAGTGTTCTATGTTAAAAGTTGTGTTTGATTTCTAAAGATTTAAAAAAGCAAAAAAATTGGTGCTAAACTTTCACCCCTGAGCACGCTCAGTGAGACTGGTCATGCAAGCATTTACAGTGCCACGCTCCTCAAGCCTATTTTTCTTGTAGAAATGTTGCCCTATTTGTCTTCCCCAGTGTATAGTAAGTATTTTATTTTATTTTATTGAGGGTGGGGTAGGATACCTGCCATTTAAGAAAATAAAAATTTTAAACCCCCCCCCAAGTGGGGGAAATCAGTGCACAAGAACAGGGCTGGTGAAGCCCAGCATCACATGAAGTAGACTCAGTGGTTTTGGAGTGAAGACGCCTTACTCCCTGCACATTCCCTCATTCTCCCACCAAGCTAGCAGTGGAGATCCGTGAGCTCCTCTTGCCTTGTCAAGGGGACTTGGAAGTCAGCCAAGGGAGCTTACCTGTGCCCTGTCAAAATCCATCCTGACCAAGGGTAGTCAGGAAGCAGTCTGCAAGAGCGTGGTCACAGAGGCCTTGTGGGAACCTGGGGCAGGCGGCTCTCAGGAAAAGTAGCAAGTCTGGGTCATCCGTGTGGCAGCTTTGCAGAGGGAGGTGGCTGACGGCTCTGAGCTGGAGCACATCTGCCTTCCTCTTGCTTGACCAAAGCAGTAATGAGGGTGGCCAGTACATGCTAACGAGTGTGAGGTGAAGAGAGGGTGCTTCCTGCCCTTTGTTTCCTTGGTCCTTGGGCCACTGAACTGTAGGTAACCACTGTTGTGAGGAACCGGCCCAACTTCTGGCTTGGTTCAGAGTTTGTTTCATCCCTAGCTGTGAGTGCCTTTTGGTCTGGAAAGTTGGCTTGTCTCATAATACCCACAGCTAGGACATTTTTCCTGTAATTATGAATTGTCCTTGTTTTATTTTAACTAAAAGAGAGTCTCTTTGATCACTAGAGTTTGTCAGTGTTGGATTATTTCCACTGTGAGGTTCTTAAACTTTTTTGCTTCATAATATTGAAACAATTCATGTTAGATACCTTTCCATAGGAAAGGTTTGTAGTTGAGACATTACATATATTTTACTGTTTATAATAAAAACCATCTGTCTGAAAGAAGTCCTGGGTGTTAATTTTAATATTTTGCACAAGATCTGTTTTTCATGATATGTTAACATCTACAATTTCACTAACTGTTGATGTTTTCTTATTGAGATTTCTGGAGCCTAGGGATCTATTTGTTCTTTTTGTTCCTTTTTGTTCTTATTTCCCTGAAGCAAGAGACTGTATGGCCTTCAGTGCAAAGATTTCAGACCAATTCTTTGTATTACACTTGGTTGCCTCTTGGCTATATAACTTCTGAGTGCAAATCATTGAACTCTTTAATGAAGTATTGTAGAAAATAAATCATAATGGGTAAAAACTGTTGGCCTGTCTTTTTCTTTGTTCTGTAACCATGTGACTTAAGTATCTGGAATAGCAGTTACAGTCCTCTGACCTTTGCAGGTAGCCAACAGGTAGTCAAGCTGCATATTATGCGTGCACTCATGCTCCTTTATAGCAAAGTTAGGAGAATGGATACTACTTAGCCAAACGGCCAAGAAGCATCCATGATCCTTTGTAGCCTGGTTTTGTTTTGTTTTTGTGGTTGTGGCAATAGCATTGTTTTTGTTTTTGTTTTTTTTTAAACCAGATTTTCTGAGCCGTCATTCACGAACACTTTCCAGAAAGAAGGTTCACTATTTACATTAGAGTTAAAATTACACTGGCCTTGCCAAAAAGCTAAGAATTCTTGAAGCAGGGCTGGGGATTTACCTTAGTGGTGATCCCAGGTTAGATCCCCGGTAACCACATACAACAAAGTTGGGGGTGGTGACTCACCTACCAGCTTACCCCTGAAACCCCAGCACTCAGGAGGCTGAGGCAGGAGGATTGCTCAGTTTGAGGCTGAGTTCAGGACCAGCCTGAAATACATAGCGAGACCCTGTCTCAAAATACTAAAAAAAAAAAAAAAAAAAAAAAAAAAACGGAATACATGAGAGTTTGAAGAAAATAACAAAATTTAAACATAACAGCCATGAGTACATCTGTCAGGGTTAGATAATTTTGGAAATAGATGACAAGCAGTTGGTTAAACTTTTAAAATCTGTGCTAGTTAAACATTTATCAGATGTTACCCTGTATATGAAGAATTCAGGAATGGCCAGGCATGGTGTAATCTCAACACTTAGGAGGATGAAGCAGGAGGATCACCAGGAGTTTTGCACAAGATCTGATTTCCATGTGATCCATGTTTTCCAGGAGTTTGAGGCCACTCTTGGCTACAAAGTGAGTTTAAGGAAAGCCCGAATTACAGAATGAGACCCT
>PVIR01044327.1:0-11334 GCA_004026965.1 Petromus typicus
AATTATTTATCTCAATTGTGTTATCTATCATCACAATAATATAGAGTAAGAGTTATATATAGAAGATCTTCCATTTGCCCAGACTGCTACACAAAGACTTTAAACTTGACTCTTGACCCACTGCCCACACCAGTAGGCATTAAATGTCTTTGATTTCTATCATAGGAAGAAACACAAAAGTACCTAACAGAGTTTATTACTATACTCAGTAGGCACTCAGCAAATATTTTCTTCACTACTCTGTTATTTTGGGTCTCAGGTTTTCTGACATTTATTGTCATCACAAGAATGCCAAAATCTATCAGAAGCAATTCTTGTTCTTTTTGTGAGCTTTTCCAGTAAGTTATCGTGTATGTTGTTACATTGTTTGTGACACATTTTATTCAGCAGCTTGAGCATCTTAGTTCACAAATAGAATCTAAGTCATTATTGATTTCTTTTTCCTTTTCTTAGGGGGAAATCAACTTTGCAACTTGTGTTTATTTTTAGAGGTTAATAATCAGATTGAGTGTTTAATGGGGCTGTTTACTTGTTGTGGTTACTCGGCACAGGGCTGAAGCTTCCGATCATTTAGGAAAGTATCGGACGTGAGGGCATGCTATTTCCCCCTTTGAGGGTGAGAAATGCGTATACGTGCAATAGAAAGATAAATAATCTGAGAGTATTTATAGGCGCTACACTGTGCAGTTGTGACCTAAGTTATTTCCCAGAACAGTGGCTCAGTCTTACACTGATGATTTATAAAGGCTTAGATTGCCCTCTTGAAGCCACAAATGTGTGACACTGATATCTTTAATTTCCTTTTGTTCTGTCCTAGGCTAACCCTGTCATTGTCTAGCACCAACTCTTCACAAATAGCGAGATGAAGGTAGGACCGCTCAATTTACTTTGAAGTGATTTTCAGAGGCCCCATCTTGAACCAGTCAGAACTCCAGACCCTTTCCTTTAAAACACGGTTTGCTCTTCAGATCTTGTCATGGGCAAGGACTCTTAAAATTCTCATTAGAATACAGTTCAATTTCAATCTTTTGAGACACAATAGACCCTGATTAATTAATAACCTAATGGATTTCAATTTTTATGATTCATCTTGACAGTCAATGCCTGGACTTCCAACTCTGATTTGACAAGCTATTCTCATAAGTATGCTAGTCTTTGTGCTTGCTCGTTTTGTTTCAGATCACCATTTATTTTAATATAATTTCTTTATTAATTTATAATATTTCTTTCTGAGAATTTAAGATTGCGCATATGGAATTTTATCTTCAAGGCAGTCATTTAATATATAAAATTTATTTACATGAATTCAAAAAGACTGTGTGTGTGTATTTTATCTATTTAGAGTGTAAATATCACCAAGAGTCTTTTTTGTTTGTTTGTTTTTTTGAGACAGGGTTTTGCTTTGTAGTTAAAGCTGGCTCTGAACTCACTATGTAGCCCAGGCAAGCCTCAAACTAACAGCAATCCTCCTGCCTCTGTCTCCTGAGTGTTGGGGTTACAGGCATGCACTACCATGCCTGATAACCGAATAGTCTTAACAAGACCTATGTGGGAAGCAGAATTCAATGCTAAGCCCAAATGATTTTGATTTTTGTATCATCTGTTCCTCATCAGTGAAGGAAACCTGTGGACATGATAAGATATAACTCCTGTTATTCCAGTAGTGTAATGAAATATATTCTGGTCACCATATATTTTACATAATAAAATCCTGACCCCTAATATGGTGATATTAGCATCACTTTGGAAAATGGTTCTGTCCTGGGGGGTGGTGATGAACCAGAGGTATTATGTTCCTACACATCTGATATTCTGGCACCTTCATATTGGATTAACCTGAAGAGAGAGAAGTAAAATTATGCTGTTTGTAAGTCAGCTAGTGTCCACCATTTTGATGTAGAAGACTGAACTGACTAAAATAGTTAACATCTTTGCTCAGAGGGGTTTGAAAATGTAAATAGTGCCCCAAAGTGACTGACCTAAGACAAAGAGCTTGTCTGCATGGGGTTGATGGAAGCACCTAGCTCCTTTAATTCTGAGTTAATGGATCAAAGTGGAGGAATTTAAGGTATTTAAAGCACACTAAAGATTTCAGAGCTGCTGCTGATTTGAAATGTTTATCACATGGTAGAGAAGTGGGCCTCTTCTAAGAGGGCAGAATGTAAAAGCCAGCAAGCTAAGGTGAACTGTGCACTGCTCCACTTCAGAAAAATGGATTTTTCCAACAAAAATTTAGATTTTACAGTTGTTGAAATTTTGGACATGCTCTCTACCTAGCTATCTGTTTCCAGCCCAGTGCTGCCACAAGCAGGGGATTCCATGACATCGTGCTGGTCTTCCAGTCTGTAAAACTGAGCTGATACAAGGCTTTGTTCGGAGCTGCTGAGAGTGTGGTTAATCGTTATATGCTAATAGGAGTCTAATGCGTCTTTATTCTACTTGTGATATATTTAGGATCAATTTACCTTGTTCCTTTCTCACCATTAATGGAACCTATGTCCTTATTATATCAAAATGTAGTTGTTTAGAATAAAATTTGTAAGCTAAAACATTAGTTCAATAGGTGTCATGTTATTAATGTCTTTACTTCTTTGGAAAAGGATTATTTCAGCGTCTAAAGACTTCTTTATTCCCTTTATTCCTTATTCCCTTTATTCCCTTTATTCCTTATTCCTTTGGTTTTTCCTTCAGTGCATGAATTTAGTTTATTTGCTTTTTCTCCCTAACATGATGATGCATTCTTTAGATTCCATGCTTCTTTGTCTTTATTTAATTAAATAAACATGTTTATTTCACATCTTGTATCATTAAAGAAAAATATTTATAAGGAAAATATGAAAGATACAAGGCTAAAATAAAAACTTAGAGATAAGAAACGCTATAAAGTTTGCAAAATCAAATAAAGACCCCCAAGTTAGTGTAGTATGTGGTCTGAAACTCGGAGTTATGCTAATTAAAAAATTTCTTAACCAGTATGATCAGGAATTTTTCTTAACATAATAGATAAAAAATAATATTTAAAGCCATCAATAATTCCATGATACTAAGTCCAGTGGTCAAAGTTAATTTCATTATTAACAGCATTAATTATACATGATCATTCAAAAGTCCCTGAATCATTTTATTTGGTAGTTTCTTCTGAATCACCTTATTCCCTTGGTTTTTCCTTCAGTGCATGAATTTAGTTTATTTGCTTTTTCTCCCTAACATGATGATGCATTCTTTAGATTCCATGCTTCTTTATCTTTATTTAATTAACAAGATTATGATATGAGAGCTTTAATTTCACCCTTGCTATGATTCTGAATTCCAGACCACCACAGACAATCTTTTGGTACCAAAGAAGTTGAGTTGTTGCTGTGTTGCTATTTGACCTTGTGATTCATAAGATGTTACCAGGTAGAGGTCAGGGGAAAAATGTTGACCATCTCTAGCCATTAGAGAAATGGAAATTAAAACAATGCTGAGATTTTTTATTATTGCAGAAAAAATAGTTTTTATCATATTATAGTGTCACATTCATACCTATGTTTATAGAAACACATTTCATAGTAGCCAAATTTTGGGTGCATCCTGTATTCCAAACACAGATGGTTTTACACACCATAGAGTATGACTGTGATACAAAGAAAAATAAAATTGATTCTTTTGCAAGAAAATGCATAGTCCTTGAGCTCATTACTTTAAGTGAAAGAAATCAGACATACAAGCTTAAAGATCATATCATTTGTCTTATATGATAAACCCAGAATAAAAATAAAGAACACAATAAAAGCTTGACAATAGGAGTGGGGAGACAGATTTTTCACTTGGAAGAAAGGAATCAGAAAAGGGAAAGAGGAGGGAGAGAAAAATAGAAAGAATGAGAGAAAGGAATAGGGATGTTCTGTGTACATGTACCAACTTCACATTAAAGGAATGTAAATATCATGTACTGCAAACATGTACTGAAAGGAAAAAGGAGAAAAAGGATCAAAGGACAGCTTTGGTGTGGCAGGAAGGGTACAACTATTCACAGCTGTGAACAACTGTTCAATCAAGTTTTGTATGTTGACAGAAAGGCCAATCCCGGTTGGATGAGACAATGTTACTGACCATAAAAAGGCATCTTCTATGACCAGAGAAGTTGACCACTGCTAAACTCCAAAATTTCTGTGATAAAAGTAAAATAAAAGGTGACTTTGATTTTAAATCTCAACACTGATGCATCAACAGATATATATATCTGTTGAGACAGGGTCTCGCTTTGTGGTTCAGTCTTGCCCTGAGCTCAGCCTCAAACTCACATCACAGCAATCCTCCTGCCTCTGCCTCCTGAGTGCTGGGATTACAGGCGTGAGCCACCACGCCCAGCACTGTGGTATGTGATACTGGTTGCTGCTGGGGTGAGTCTCCATGCCCAGTATTGTTATGTGGTTACCGGGGATCGAACCTGGGTCCTTGCACTTGCAAGACAGGTGCCAGAGCCACTGAGCTATATCCCCATCCCCATGCATCAACAGAAATTTGAAAAGCTTCATCACTAATGGTTGCCCTAAAATGTTTTTAAGACATTTCAAAACGATGGTGGAAGCTCTCAGCCCTCTTTAATGATGTGCTGAGACTTCTCTTGTATGTTTTCCTAATTTCTTCTTCCATTTTACTATATTTTTACTTTCAAACCTATAATTTTGTCTTTAAAACAAACAAACAAACAAACAAGCACAACAATTTGGTTTTTTCTTACTAATCCAATATTAGGGCCAGGGATTTAGCTCAGTGTTTCCAGTGCCTGCCTTGTAAGTGCGAGGGCCAGGTTAGATCCCTGGTAACCGCATACAACAATGCCAGGCATGGAGAGTTATGCCCAGCAGCAATCAGAATCCACATACCACAGTGCTGAGCATGGTGGCTAATGTCTGTAATCCCAGCACTCGGGAGGCAGAAGGAGGAGGATTGCTGTGAGTTCAAGGCTGAGCTCAGGGCCAGCTTGAACTAAAAAAGGTGAGACTCTGTCCCCAAAAGAGAAAAAAAAATCTTATATTAATCCATAATTTAAAGGATAGATGTTCTGAGCCAAGGGTTGTTCTAGTTGTGAACATGTAAAATGTCTTAGAAATACAGGCATCCACTTCTCAAGTATGCACCAGAGAAGATAAAACCATTAGGTAATTCTACTCACTTGCAAAAGTCTGCTTGTAGTAATAAAATTTGTTAAGTGAGACTAAAAGAGCAGACTCTTCATGCATTCCTCTAAACTCTCCCAACTCCAGCTCTGTTCATATTTCAAAGCTGACCATAGCAGATGAATAAACTTGACCACAATTATTTCACTTCCATGGCAACAACATTACACTTTGGATTATCTCCTCCACTTGTCAATGACTAAAAAGACAATATGATTTCTTCTGTTCTGTGTGCATGTCTTAATACTGTGTTTATTATCTCAATGCAAAGTCTTTCAAGTAAATTAATGCATATTTAACACACCCATCTACCTCTTTAAGTTGGGAAAAGAGCTTATTGGTTCAAATGCTGTTTCTATCATTTATTATAATTCTATAGGACCATTTTTGAAGGCAGTTTTTCAGTTTATTTTGAAAATTAAGAATGTAATATTTTTTTTTCATTTTACAATTCTCTAAATTCCTGAGAAGGGAAATAAAATGGACAATGTATGCACATTAACACACATATAAGAATGCTCAGAAAAGGACTATTCAAAAAGTAAACATTTACACTGGAATATAATAGCAAGGGGAACATTAGCCTATCTAGACAGAAGTTCTTAGGATCTTGGTGAATCTCTCCATAAACAGTGACATATGTGAGGGTAGAATTAGAATCCAAAAGTGTTCAAGATATGTAGCAGCAACATATACATGCCTCTGGTTTCCACGCATTACTGTCAAGCACAGGCCTAGACCAGAGAACGGCAGTGAAATGGAGGCTTCGGATCCACCCTGGGCTATGGGTTCACGTCATTGTGAAACATGTGGCGTGCAGGACAGTGGACATCTAATGAGGCATTTCCAACTGACAGATCGTACGAAAGACATTTACGTTAGTACATTTGTCAGCTTCCCACAGTGGGAACAAAACTACCTAATATTTACAATTTAAAGAAGAAAAAATTATTTTAGTTCCTTGTTTCAAAGGTTTTTCAGTGCATAGCTGCCTGTCCATAGCACAACAGTTCAGTTACTTCCCTTGGATATCTGGAAAGCAGAGAGCAGATAAGGGGAAAAGCCAGAACCAAGAGGACGAGTGACCATGATACTCTTCCACCTCCAGTCCACTTCCTGGTAACCCATTCAACTATCAACTCATCAGTAAAGTAACACTGACCTCGTGATGCAGGCAGTGCCCTAACAACTCCAGCAGTCTCTCGGCCCAATCGAGGTGACAATCAGCGTAACCAGCACAGTTTACTACAGGCTGTAGCTCCTCTCTTTCTCAGCATCTTCTCTTCCTCCCCTCCCCATCCACCTCCTCCTTTGCCTTCTTCCCTCCCTCTGACCCCCCTGCCCCCCTCGTTTCAGCAGCAACATTCAATTGCCCTGTGTAGTGATTTACATTGAGAATCTGCAAGGGTCTTTTAATCCACAGTTCTTGGGAAACTGAGGCCTTCAGTCCAAAATTGCACGAGGAACTGGACCTTGCTGACAGTCAAGCCAGTCAGGAACCATCAGATAAGATCATGGTGTCCCACAGTGCTCTCACCGCAGCATTCTCTGAGAATTTGAGGCTAACCTATAGCGTTTTCCAGATCTTTACAAACTTTGCTGTAGTAAGTATATGTTGTTGTGAGGTGATACATTTGGAAATGATTTGTATTGTAGTAATATAATAGAAATTAACTTTAAAATACTGAACAGAAATGAACTAAAAGACAAGGTGGACTTGCTACCCACACATGAGATCTCTGTTACAATTTTAACTGATACTGATTGATTTAACTGAGAAAACATTGATATATGATTCCCATCACATTGACTTTAAAGGACATTTTTCTCTTAAATTTCATATATTTAAAAATATTATGACTGAATAATCAAAGATCAATTTGCAAGCACCTTTGGATCACAGAGTCTATGACTAGATAAGTAAAATAAAAATCTTGAATCCTTCTAGGACTGGGCCCACTCACTCATTTAAAGGCAAGTGGAAAAGGCCTAAAGTATGAGAAAATGAAGATGCAAATGAGTTTGAGAATATATATAGAGGATATTGTGAAATAGAAAATATTTAAAAGGAAATGAAGTGTAGGGGTAAGAAACAAGGGGAAAAATAATGTGATTGTAATACAAAAAAAAAGAAAAAAAAACTATGAATGTAGGGGTTGGGTATAAAGTTAGTAGGGAAATAGGAAAACAATGAGAATTAAGTAGTGCATATATACAGATACAAATTTTCAATGCTAAAAATGAGCATGATGTGTATATATAATGTACCAATAAAGATTTGAATTTTTAAAAATAAACAGTATTATGTATATATGGGGCAGAGTTTATAGAGAAGGTAGGGAAAAATGAAAATCAAGATATGTCATGTACAGGGCCAGAGATTTAGCTCAGTGGTTCCAGTGCCTGCCTTGCAAGAGCAATGGCCTGAGTTCAATCCCTGGTAACCACATACAATACTGGGCATGGAGACTCACGCCCAGCAGCAATCAGTGCCACATACCACAATGCCAGGCATGGTGGTTCACATCTGTAATCCCAGTACTCAGGAGGCAGAGGCAGGAAGATTGTTGTGTTGTGAACTTGAGGCTGAGCTCAGGACCAAGGCAAAGAAAAAAGACACGCCATAAACAGGCACAACTCCTTGATGTTGAATTTTATCAAATTGTATGTATAATATGTATCAATAAAATCAGTTAAAAAATAAAGGCAAGTGGGTTTTTTATTAGTCAAAACTGTGTTTTAGTTTTGCTTTTCCCAATTGAAATTTTATGTTTCATGCATGTATGATAATGCCACTACAAAGTCCATTATTTTATCTAATAAATATGTACAAATAAAACATATGACTTTCTAAGAAAATAGATAAAAATGAAATTTATTTAAAAGATACCAAGTGTTTGAGCGCACCGTGAGAGTCCTCAGAGGAAACTGATGTTTTGATCACCACTGAAGTGTTTGTTGCACTTTCATTCAAATGTTTAACCTCTCATAAGGCAAGTTCATCATAAAATGAAGTACATTTTTAGCAGTTAATAAATAATCAAATAAATAGGACAAACTGTTTCAATGCTCATTTCCAGACTCTGCTAATTTAATATTGAGTGCTATGTGAAACAACTACAATACATTTTCATCAATATGTCTTTAATGGGCATTGGGTTGTTCATCTAAACATACAATTTTATTATTGAGGATTGTTTTTATTTTTAATTGTCTAACATAAAAAATCTCCAGAACAGCTCATCAAAACTTATTATCATTATTTAATCAAATTAGAAAACGTTCCAATAGCAGTTACTGCTTATTCATCTCTATAACTGTCTGCAAGTAATTTGAAGCACAAAGAATAGTCATTTATTTTGTGAATTTGGTTGATTACACTGTGTATCTATTTTTCATTGAATAATGTGAATATATACTTTAAGTCCTTTTGTTCTTTTAGCAGGTGGCAAAAATTTGAGAGTTGAGCATTTTACTTCAGGCTCAACTTTATGATTTGAGTGAACCAAATGTATCTCAAGTAGTACATGCATCTCTGTGAATTCAGAGATAGAATGAATGTCTATCAATCCTTTATAAATTTGAAACAAAACTTGTGTTGTATGAATGTTATAATATACATATTATGTAAAGGATATTGCCAAGGAAAAGAGAAGTGAAAACTTAAAATTACCTTCTGATTGCTTCTCAGCCTTTTAGGGAAGATCAAGTGTAAAATTACTCTCATGATGACTACAGAGGACGAACTTTTTTGCTATACACTCTAGTCACCACTTTCTTTTGCTGATGATTGAGATTACAGGACAGTCCCTACCTCAAATGTGAAGATGCCAGTCACAACGTAAACACACTGAATTCTATTTAATTAAGAGGAAAAAGTTAAAGCAAAGACAAATTTGGAGTGAAGCCAAGGAGGTGAAAGTTAGTGAACAGATTCTATTAGTCTTTTGTTGACCTATTAGTGTGAAATATAAACAGTCTTTGCTTTGGTTTGTTACTTAAGGATTGATAGAAAATCTGCAGTGGTAAAATTAACTTTTTCTGGAGTGATGTGTTTACAGTTATGGACTGTAACTCCCATAAAAACTAAGAATAAAGCAGCGAATGTATGATCCTGAAATGCAGCCAATTAACATCCTCAGAGTCTGTTTGGAGTTTATTGTAACTGAGAAAGCCATAAGGACTTTTAAATTTCAATTATGTTTTTCACTTTGCTCAATACAAGTTATCTAACTACACCAAAAAAGTGATGTTTTACATATCACTGTGATGCTATAAGGAGTTATCTTCCTACTGTAACTATTAAAAAGCAACACATCCATCACACAAACATGTATAACTTAAGGCACATTGCTGATATATTTTTTAGCTCATCAAACATTTGAATTATTTTGACTGTATTACCACATCAATATGATTTAAAGAATTAATCATTTGGGAATATATCCTCTGGTATCTTGAGATAAAATCTAATAATACAGAAAGGAAAAGTAGATTCAAAAGACTTTTGATTATCTAAACAAAAACATTAGTAATTCCACACATGTGTGTCAAGTTTGCATGTGGTAAACAAGTCATGTCTTGATGTTGATAGTAAGAGTAAAACTCATATGAAATAAAGTTTCTGTCACTCACTGTGATAGAAATATTTATTTCCATTTTCTTTAGAAATAAAAATATTTTCATTGAAGATGGAGAATACTTTAGAAAAGTAACTGCAGTAATTCAAACAAGGTGAGCTACACTACAATATATATTTTCTCCATGGTTATGTCTTGGGTTTCCGATATCAGGTCTAATGTCATTCTATGTTGCAGATACATTTTCCTGTTTCTTGTCCAATCAAAACATAAATGAGTAGTTCCTTTAACATTTAGAACTACTTTATTTTCCTGAAATGTTTATGTCAAAGTGAATGATTTTCTATGATATTAGAGTAGAATTGATATTAGATTTCACAAGAATTGGCTGAAGAAATCAACAAATGGGACCTCATTCTTTTTAAAAAGCTTCTGCACAGCAAAGGAAACCATCAACAGAGCAAAAAGGCAACCAACAATGTGGGAGAAAATCTTTACCAGCTTTTCCTAAGACAAAGGATTACTATCTAGAATATATAAAGAGCTCAAAAAAATCAGCCCACCTAAATTTAAAGACCCAATTCAAAAATGGGCATCTGAAATGAACAGATATTTTTCAGAGGAAGAAGTAAGAGCAGCTAAGAAGCATATGAAGATATGCTCAACATCATCAGTCATTCGAGAGATGCAGATGAAAACAACATTGAGATTTCATCTCACTCCACATAGAATGGCTGCCATTTCAGATTCAGCCAACAGCAAATGTTAGCGAGGCTGCAGAGAAGAAGCAACGCTTCTCCACTGTTGGTGGGACTGTAGACTCGTACAACCCCTGTGGAGATCAGTTTGGAGATTTCTCAAAAAACTAGGATTGCAGGTCCCATTTGACTCGGCCATTTGACCTGGCCATTGCCATGCACAGGAAGTGATCTTTAGTACTTCTATCAAACATAAAAGGTATAGGCTCAGCCCTCCTTTGGTGATGATGTTCTTATGGCCGGTTCAAATGGGACCTCCATGTGACATTTTCATGCTCTCCACAAAAGAATTAAAAGACTCATGTCACAGTGACATATGTGCACCCATGTTTATAGCAGCTCAGTTTGTGATTGATACATCTTGGAAACAACCCAAGTGTCCATAAACTGGAGACTAGATAAAAAGCTATGGTTCATCTACAGAATGGAGTATTACTTCTTCATAAAAAATGTTAAGTTTGAATAATTTATACTTAAATGGACATACTTTGAGGATATCCTCATAAGTGAAATAAATAGGTCACAGATAGGTACATATTGCATCTTTTCTGTGGTATGAGAAAATAAAGATGTAAATGAGTCCTAGCATTATATGTTATATATTGTGAAATAGAAAATGCTCAAAGTAAAATAGGGTGAAGGGGGGAAATAATGAGATTATAACAAAAAAGAAAGGAAAAAAATATTTATATGGGAGGTGGTAGGATGGGTAGGGCTATGGGAAAACATGAGAATTAAGTTGTGTCTTATACTGGTACAAATGCCCATTGTGGAGTGCAATCATGATGCATATATGTAATGTACCAATAAAAATTTCAATAAAAATAATTT
>PVIR01044328.1:0-11280 GCA_004026965.1 Petromus typicus
AAAGTTTTTATGTAAAAAAAAAAGTGTCAATACTATGAAGATAAAAACTGCAGAGAGAGAAAAATGTTTTGTCAGCTGTTCCTCAGACAAAAGAGTAATATACATAATATATAAAGAACTCAAGAATCAGTCCCATCCAAATTTGAAGATCAGTCCAGAATGAGGATCAGAAATGCATACACGTTTCTTTTTTTTTTTTTTTTTTGAGACAGGGTCTCGCTTTGTGGTTCAGGCTGGCCCTGAGCTCAGCCTCAAACTCACATCACAATCCTCTTGCCTCTGCCTCCCGAGTGCTGGGATTACAGGCGTGAGCCACCACTCCCGGCACTGTGGTATGTGGTACTGGTTGCTGCTGGGTGTGGGTCTCCACACCCAGTATTGTTATGTGGTTACCGGGGAATCAAACTCGGACCCTTGTGCTTGCAAGACAGGCGCCGGAACCACTGAGCTAACTCCCCGGCCCGCATACACGTTTCTTAAACAAAGAAGTATAAACAGAAACTCAATATATGAAAAAAATGTTCAGCATAACTGGTTATTTAAAAGATGAAAATTAAAACATCACTGAGAATTCATCTCACTCCAGAAAAAGTGGCTATTCTTGAGAAAACAACCAATTACAGTTGTTAGTGGAGCTTTGGTTGGGGGGACAAACCCTTCTCAACTGTTGATAGGAGTACAGACTTGTGAAACTACTGTAACAATCAGTGTGGAGATTCCTCACAAAATTAAAACTAGAGGTATCATTGGATCCAGCTATTCTTCTTTTCAATATCCTTCTGCAACAACTAAAAGCTTCACAGCACTGCAATACCTATACACTCATGGTTACATTTGCACAATTTGTAAAAACTAAATCTTGGAAACAGCCCAAATGTCCATAAAATGATGAGTGGATAAATAAGAGACAAGGATTGTAAACTATAATGGAGTACTGATATGCCTTAAAGAAAGATACATGTGAGAACTTTCTGGGGAAATGGATACATTTTGAGACCATAATTTTAAATGAAATAAATCAGGTACACATGTGTAAACAGTGTTTCTCTTTACTGAGAAACTGAGAGTAAATAGAGACCAGAATAGGAAGAAGTTCAAATGAGAAGCAGAACTGGTGAGGAGGAAAAGGATAGGAAGGAAGGGAAAAGAATAACAACAACAACAAAAAAAAAGAGGATAAAATAAAAACAAAATTTTCCTTCTTGTGATTAAGGAGGGGAAGATGGATTGAAAGGATGGTAAGGGCATGGGAAAAGAGAAATCAAAATATATCATGTATAAGTGCAAATTCCCTGTGGTGATGTAATCATTATGAATATCTAAAATGTACCAAAACTTAATTTAAAAGTAAGAGCATATACTTGTGTTTGTGAAAGGATGTACAATCAATACAATTTCTAAGTACAGAAAAGAAACATAAAATGAAGCAAATGTATGCCTTATGGTTTTACATTCAGATTTCAATGATGGATTTTCTTATTATTTCTTCAAAATTCAGTATTGAAAAATTACGGGTGCAATTTGGAAACAGAAAATTATTCCAAAATTTCAGAGACATTTTGCCAAAAGGAATGACACATAAATGAGAAATAAGGCTCTGGTGTTGTATTTTAGTAAAGTGAAATAATTAACCTGGTACTTTAAGATCTGGGCACAAGAGTCTGTGTGCCATCTGTCTGTTTGTGAAATTTAAGGAAGACAAAGCAAAGATACCCAATGTGCTGGCCTGCACATTCTTACGTAACTCATAGTAAATAACATTTAATTCTTGTTATAGTATTTTAGGATTTCCTATTTACTGAAAAATACTAGAAAAGTAAAACACATATTCTGTATAGTTTTAAAACAAAAATATCTCAGATGAATTCCCAACACTTGTCCACCTTAATAAAATAACTTATTTTTGTAATTTAGTTTCCAAGTCCTCAATAAACTAAGATCATTGAAGGAAAGTGAATCCATTAGCTATCAATTAGGTTGGAGATTCAAAATGAGATGGACCATATCTTCAATTAGTGCATATATTTAAACAAATATTTTTCATAAACTGGATACAATTTAATAGTGACCTGTAATAACTTTCTTGTGTTCCAAATAATGACTCTGAACTCTTCATTTCAAAAAGAAACTCATTTGTTCAATCAATCTTATGACACCAACATTTTAAATGTTAGCAAATTACTTCATGTATTCCAAGATTATAAAGGTATAAAATGGACCTATGATAGACAATTTTTAAGAGAATTAAACTAATGTTGAATTTTTTATATGAAAAAAGTAACATATTCTAAGGAATCTCATTGTTCAGAAATGTGCCACTGACACTCAAAAATTTATTGAATTGATTAATAAGTCATTTGTGTGATTAGTTTAATAATTTTATTTGGCTTATATTGCTATGACAGATATTAAGCAATTACATAACACAAGGAAGGGTGCAAAACAAAATTACTAAAAATTAGAAAATATTTTCTTGGAAAGATTCTATTCTAAATCGTACATTTAAAAATCCTTAATCCTCTTATTTCAGATATCCTTTGGTCCAGACAGTTCTAACTCCAATAAGTTAAGTTCTGCATGGTGTAGATGATCACTGTAGACTCTCCCGCTCTGACCTTGGAATCCAACTAAACCCTTTGCACAATTCTAAGCATTCACGTACAATATATAATATTTATTAAACACAAAACAATATTTACACCATAATTTCTGTTCCTCTAGAGAGATGCCTAATCTTATTTAATACACCAGGACAAAGCATGAAGTTCCAACCTGAAATATTGACAAATATATAAAACTGAATAGAACCATATCATATATTTTTCCATAGCCACAAGTCCTGTAGCTTCTATTTCATCCAAAGAAACATACACGGCGAATAGTATTTGAAATGTCTCCAGGAGAGGAAACTTATTTTAATACAATTTTATGAAAGTCATAGATATATTTACTTCTCTAGTGATATCTTTTGAAATTAGCACAGACAAATAAAGTGAAATATGTCTGGTAAAAATAATCTGTACAATAATACATAGTATATAGTTTAATTGCCAAAAATTGAAGTTAAAGAAAATATGTATGAAATCAGCAACATTAAACTACTATTCTTGCTGAAACTAAAATCGATTTTTAAACACTTACTTTTGGCTTTAATTAGAATTTCCCATCTGAATGATGACAAATTACATACTTTAGCCACTTAATGAAGTTTTATTGAATTGTAAAAACCTTTCTTCCAGAAAGCAATAATTATACTTTAATAAGTTAATTCCATATTTATAAAAAGTAAATGTGTAGTGCATATATATCACTGTGTCATTTTCTTCATGACTTTAATCTATAATTGTGGAGACTTTCTAAAATATAGTTTACATCAAGTGGCTATTGCCATTATTCTGTACAAAATCAATTGGTGGTTAGTTTGCAAATGCAAATGCAAAGGAAAATGTAAAGTATTAGAATAATATTATATTTTGTCAAAAGAATTTTAGTATTTCTTATCAAGTGACTCATAAATCATATTAAAGTTTTCTTTTACTTTGTAATAAGACTTTGTTTTTTCAAAGTGTTTGTTTTTCTTTAAATGTTCATAGTTACTAATTTTTTTTCAGTGTGGAGGATTAAACTTTAGCCTTGGCTCACAGTAGGTCCCCAAGGCACAATAATGTAATAATGATATATAACCCAATTGAATATATTTAATATTGACATTAATGCTCATGTAAAGTGAAAATGATCATTGAGAGATAATTCTAATGTCTGCATTTAGATGTGATTTTGTCTGCAGTGTGTTTAATGAAATAAGTTCCTCTGGGTTCTTCTATGCTGAAGTGTATCATTCTTGTTCATCACAAAAGACCCCCAAATTCATTGTTCTCAATCAAGTCTAAGGTTTTCAAATATTGTACGTGTTTCATACATCAGTACGGGAAATATCCAACACATACTACCTATTTCCACTTTGAAATCTCACAGAGACCTTATCATTTTTTTCCACATTTCTGCCAACATTCAGGTCATCTTTGGAAACACTTTTTGCAGATGTCTGTTGGCCAGATATTCTTGGTTCTTTTTCCTCCCAGTCAAATGTGCAACTTGCCTATGTTGGCTCTCTCATGGATAAGTAGCTGTATGATTAATGATACCAAAGAAGAGTGGGGCTTTGTGTGGGCCATTTAATGACTTTAAAAAATATTTTCCAGAACGCCTTTTATTTCTTCTGCTAGGGTAACTAGCAATGTCTAGGACTACGCTTACCCTATCCTTCTGATGTGTTTGATTAGCTAATAGGAAATTTAATATTTATTATAAATTCACTGATAATTTAGACTTTTTAATTGTTAGAGTGCAACTCATTCCTTGCTTAGTAATATAGAAGTTAATACTCAAAGACCAAGGTTTTAGCTCTATGATATTTCCACTTGCCTTGCAAGAGTGAGGTCTGGAGTTTGATCCCCAGTACTGTGAAAAAAGAGAAGTTAGTACCCAAGTAAAAGATGCTACTATATAGCAAAATCAATTCCTGGCCACATGGCACAAAATTAAGAACTATAATTGAAGTTCCGAGGAAGAGAATCCATGTAATGATTAATTGTCATCTCATGTAATATTACAAGCAAATAATGTATCTGAAAAAGTATACTGCTCAGAGGAAAAGAAAGAAAATAGAATATTAGCAGCTTTAGGTCATTATGGTTGATTACATTTCACAAAAAAATTAAGAAAAAGATAAACATGTGATTTTTGCCAAAAAATAGAATGAAAAGAAAGAGAATCCCATGTTTTGACAACTAGCTGGATAGGAAGAAGAAAATATTTTTCATTTCTATGTGTTAAACATAAAATCAAGAAGATTTTGAACAAAGAAATTTGCTTAAAGTTGAGAAAATAAAGATGTAAATGAGTCCTAGCATTGTATGTTATATATTGTGAAATAGAAAATGCTCAATGTTAAATAGGAAGAAGGGGGAAAATGTTGAGATTGTAACAAAAAAGTAAGGAAACAAATTTTATTTATATGGGGGGTGGTAGGGTGGGTAGGGCTATGGGAAAAAAATGAGAATTAAGTTGTGTCTTATACTGGTACAAATCCCTATTATGGAGTGCAATCATGATGCATATATGTAATGTACCAATAAAGAATTTTTAAAAAGTTATCTGTTTATGGATGCAATCAAAATTATACTGTTATACTCTTACACCTCTTGCTGAAACCTCTTCTTTGAGGTAAAGCCCCACAAATTCTTTCAAATACAGGATGCATTACCCGCTTTCTGAACACTGAAAGCCTCATTGAATGAGTAGTTTCTCAAAATGCAAAGGAAAATGTTTCCAAAAAAACCAAACAACATCAAACAATAAAACAAACACTTCTTTGTGAAATTATTGTTACATGAAACTCACTTGAAGCTAGACATAGGAAATAAAAGAAAACAAAACAGTTCATATATTTAAAATTAAAAGTAACTTTTGGCATAACCTTTTGGATAGAAAGTATTACCTAGAATTCATGTACAGAGTGGCACCTTCACTCTGGTAATATGAGAGACTATGGCTCAACACAGGAGTTAGATGAAACTATTGACTTTCTTTTGAAGAGAAAAGAAGAGTATTTTACACATGGCAAGAAGAATAGGTAGAATTTATGTTAGAGAGAATAAGACATTTGTGCTATAGTCCAAAAGGGTCTATTCCATTTTTTATCCAGAAGGAACTGATAAGATTTTATTACTGATGGCACTTTGGGAGTATTGAGTTATTCTGACCGTTGAATGAAAAACATGAGTGAAGCACGTCATTTCCTGGCCAAGCATTTACTTGACAGTTCAAAACTTTGAGATTATTTGTTGTGAAGAGCACACAACAATATTTAATAAAGGATTATCCATCAGTCCGTTTCTTGTGTGACTGCCCTTTCCCCATACATTATTAAATTTCAATGGAAATGTCATATAAGGAAGAAATATATTTTTGTAGATGATTATCATTGAAATTCAGAAATACCAAGACCAAAGTATGAGCAAACCCTTGACAGTAAGGACATTAGATTGATATATTTATAACCCCAGTGAAAATCAATCTCCCCAAGGCTCAAGAAGACTATGAAAATGAGTGTTCTATGTCATGTGATGCAGAGTAGAGGAAATGGACTAGATACCTAGATACCTAGGCACCTTATGTGTCTGTCCCCACGTTGGTCTAAATGTTGACTATGGTGGAGACATCAGATGGTCTTACTGGTATTACTGTGGGAAAAAAGCTGTAGTCTGGTCCATACTTTACAGACTTTGGGGGAAAAGATCCTTTATTCTTCATATATGATTACATTCCTTTGGACTAGACAAAAATACACCTTCTAAAATCTATCCTACTCTTCATGGATAGCTTTTTTAAAATTTTTAGATTAGTAAAAAGAACTTAATAGACTAACAAGAAACTATAATTGTTTGACCAAATTAAAAAAGCATTTTCATTCTTAGTGATATTACCATTTATTACAACAAAAGTAAAAATAAAGTAAATTTTTAAAAAAGAAAGAAACAGGCTTGAATTTTAATTTTATTGGAAAGTCATGCCTACTCCAGTTTTATCCTTGACTGGTATAAAAAATAAAAAGGACAGAAATTTTTTAATTTCTTTGTAGGGGAAGGATAATATCCTGGATCATTGTGGACAGTGTTGAAAGAACAGTGACATAGCTTTATAAAATATGTTCAGCCATTCCCCAAGTCCTGGACCCTTTTGGGTTTACATTGCTCACATTCATCTGGAGTATCATCACTATAACAAGGTTGATAACAGTAGAGAGGTTGTCTTAGTTCAAGATATTTTAAACTCTATAATAACAGCTTATATATTTCCTCCGAAATATATAAGCACCGAAAGACTGTTACTATTACTTTATTTGGCATAAATTAAAGTCATTTTTAAAAGTATTTAAAATCAGTTTGCATAGCAATGGAATACAATTCTTATCAACTTGAAGTATTACTTTCTCTCTGTGGCACGAAAATATCTAACAGCTATACTTAAAAGAGAAGGCATTTACTTTGTCTCTTTCGGAGGGTTCAATATATGCACGCGGGAAATGTGAAAATGGCACGGTGGGAAGATATGGAAAGGAAAGCCACTCAGCCCACATAACTAAGAAGCAGAGAAAGAAGTGTTATCCTGGGAACAAAAATTTACCCTTCCAAGCCCCAACCTCAGTGAACCAGTCCTCTGATCAGACTCTACTGCCTAACAGCATTTTCAGCCAGGAACTCATGGATGGACTAATCCACAGACGGGTACGATACGTCTTGAACCAATCACTTTTGGTAAGCTGAACTTCCGAACATTCGAGACATCTGTGGGTCATTTGATATCTAAACAGCAACCTCTGATGTGCTGATTTCACATGAATCAGCATTAAACAAATACAATCACATTTTGCAAAATAGAAAAAAAATGTGAAGGGGTCAAGAGATTTCTGTGCACCAGGGTCTGGTGGAGAGCTTGAATGATGGTCGCCAGCGAAGAGGAATTTGATCCAAGACAGGCAGTTCTATCTGTAGGTTTTCTGAATATATATATATATATCCTGTCAGGCTGTAAACGGATAAAATTCAAATCAAGAATGATAAAAGCATACTACCCTTGGGTATTCAGCGTCGACAGTCATTCAGCCAGGGGTAAAGAGTTTTGTTGCTTGAAATGATTTAAAACTCGGCGGAACAAATACCGCACATGTGAAACTTGCTTAAATTTTAACTTGCTTTAATTTTAAAACAGAGTGAAAACACTGGGCAGCAGGACAGTCTCAGGAGTCAAGGTTCCTCTTCAGAGGAGCAGAAGTGTTTGGTTTATCCTTGAAACGATGGAGCTTTTAACACAAAGATGAAATATAACCTTTGATTTCCAAATCTTACAACTTCCCAGAGAGAAATTGAAAGTGTTGAACTACTTGAGCAAGTACAATGGAATAAATGCCACAGTATAATGGCAGATAGGATTTCTTTATGTTCTGATTAAAAAATAGGTATGAATGACCTTATGAAATTTAAAATATATATGTTTAGATTAATAATCCTCAAACACATTTAGAGATATTGATAAAAGGCTCATTGATAATCATTTCCAAAAGTCAATATTTTAAAATAATTTCTCTAGAAAATTAACTCTTTATAAATATGCAAAGAACTAAGTTTAGAAAACAAAAATGTCTTTTTATCTTGATACAAATATATATATGTTACACAATCAAGTTTGTATGCATTATTCAAAGAGATAGGCCTCATATATATACAACAATCTGTCTTTACCTGGAAAAAAACTTTGTTACAATATTTGCCAAATATTTTCATATTACTTTTTAAAGCATAGAATCATTGTTTCTAAAATTCTTTGTTCATCTGAAATCTAAACATATTATTGGGGGAGAGTTCATGACTAACATTAAAATATTAAAATTAATCCATCCAAAAGGTGTGCATCGAGAACTAGTCATTGTGTTTGAGTCTAGGAAAGTCATTCTTAAAAGAAAAACATGGAACTTGCACTATTAGAACTCAAGGTTTAACAGAAAGGACAGGAAACAGAACTATACACTGATTCGTGATGTAGGGCTAAAAGATAGACTACAAAGACATAAAAATTTAGTTCAAGATTTCTTGAAGGAGATTCAACATACACTGAGAAATCTGAGCATGGATTTTTTTTACACAAAGAAATGTGACATTTGCCAGCCCAAGAACGTCATGCAGATAAAAAGTATAGAAAGAACGTTAACATAGAAGCAGAGTGAGTGAATTGAATCTGGAGAAAAGTAGGTGACTAGTCAGAGTCACTAGACAGAGCCTTCATTAAAAACAAAAGAAAACATCATCCACAAATATTCACACGTGCAAATATAACATAAGCTGAGCATTTTCAACAGCCAAAATTGACACTGTTGCCAATGTTGACATTTTACAGTAGATAAATCATGACACAGTTATTGTGGCAATATCTTATCTTGTTGGTAGAGTCTCTTGAAGAGGAAATGGAATTTACAGCCATTTACTCCCAGAGCAATTGACGTTCTTTCCCTTTCTTTTATGCTGAGTAAGAAAAAAATCACATTGAAAAGTATTTCTAAAAAATACGTCGTTGGTCTCCTTGCCACCTCACCATGGCCCACCTCCATATTTCCAGTGGAACAGGAAGAGCTAAGGATTTGTTCCTCTTCAGACTTGTCTCTCCTCAGCTGAAGACTTTGCCTGTGATTTTCTTTAAATTTTGGGGAAAAGAAAAAAGCAGAATCACTTCTGAGTTCTTACTGAAGTATCTCAATAAGATGATTTTAGGTGTCTACTTTTAATTACTTTTATTGTGAAATAGGTACATTTTATAGGCATAGATAGCATGATCATACTCAACATTGACAGTTTGTTCCAGTATATGACATGAGTGGATGTTCATTTTTTTCCCATTTCTCTACTCACCCTTCAATCCCCCATCTCCTATATACATTATCTTTGTTTCCCTTATAGTTGTCTATTTGACATGAGAGTAGGTGTGGGCATTACTCCACCACATGCAAGAACTAGGAGACTAGTCACTCATTCTCAGATATGTCTCTCCTCTCCTAACCTCACAGGGAGATCAAACAGAAGAAAAATGATTCACTTTTACAACAACTTGTCAAAGAGTGTCCTAGGTCGCCTGGTAATTGAACTGGATGTTGAAAAATTGAGTGAGTGTCCACTGAGAAATTAACAGAGGCATTAACATCTCTTGAATAATATTCAGACTTGGTTGATCAATTACTATGTGCCACTCCTCATTCTCAACATTTTACTTTATTTTTAATTGATTTTTGTACTTTTTATATATACATTATGATCACATTCAACATTGAGGGTTTGTGCTAGTTATATCATCAATACTTTACTTTCAAACCATATGAGGGAGGAAATTTTATAGCTGTATACTTTCTGTGAACTACACAGTAAATTAACTTTTTCAAATGGTATGTTGTCAAGTACAACACATTGAAAGATGTTAGGTCATTAAGGAAAGACTGCACTTTCTTTATTTAAAATAATAGTATATCTACAAAGGGCCTTTATACTGAAATCTTTAAGAAATCTTTCTTTGTTCCTTTTTCTTTTTCAACATAGCAGACAAGAGAGAGAGGGAGAAATCCCCAGGACTCCTTCTCTTCAGCTGCACACTTCCTGTCTCCATCATGTTCCAGGAGCTCTTCAAATTCTGAACTCATCAATGAATTAATTAATCCAGTGGTGGAGTCATGATCCAAACAGTACCCAAGAGCCACACTTCTGAACATAGCTGCACCATGAACTAAGCCTTCCATACAAGAGACTTGGAGAGCATTCCAGATCCAAACTATGCCAGTGCTTCATTTTAGGTCACTTGAGGGGATGAAAAACGTTGCAGACAACTGAACTGTGTATTTGTAACCTGCATGAATTTCATATATTTTGAAAAGTCAGGCCAGTTGATACTTATTTTCAAATAACACAGAATTTAAGCCCTCAATAAATAGAAATTTCAGAAATGTTCACTTTGACTGGGCACAAAAAAGAAAGGGCATACCTTAGAAACAAAATCAAAATCCGCAACTGAGGTTAATCGTGACCTGTGAGAAGCTGTTCCATAAGTAAATGCCTATTTCACACTATTTTATATTATCTATTCTGGATGGAGAAGCGGTGAGTTTTAAGTCAGGTCAAAAAGAAAAAGGCAAAAGGAAAGATTTCTTAAAAGAAAAAAATCTAGGCCACATTTGCCTTCAAAAGCTTCTTTGCTCATTTATTTGATTGTTGTCCTAAATCTAAAAAGTCAAATTTCAAATAAAAGTTTTCTTTGTGGCAGTTTTTAGTCTATAAACGAGGACACAAAACAGTAAATGCTCAACTTTGTTTTTATATCTCTAGTATCTTCAGGGTTTTATTCTCTGTTTTGTTTTGGATTTGGGGGAAGGACATAAGACAATGGATTAAAACTGTGTACAACCAGAGTTTAACAATTTTGCTGACTAAATCATAATTAGGTCATTTATTCATCATCTACTGACTATATTTTTAAATCATTATATGTCTTGAGAATGCAGTTGAACTTTATTGTATCTTAAATAAATAGATAATGCTTCCGCTTAATATAAACCTTAAATATATACATGGTGAATAAGTCAATTAATTAATGAAATTCTGTGTAATGTTCTCACTGATGTTACAAAACTCAACCCTGAGATACATAGAATTTATACATGAAAATATTTTAAATATACTTCAT
>PVIR01044329.1:0-11275 GCA_004026965.1 Petromus typicus
AGCAATCCTCCTGCCTCTGCCTCCCGAGTGCTGGGATTACAGGCGTGAGCCACCACGCCCGGCACTGTGGTATGTGGTACTGGTTGCCGCTGGGGTGAGTCTCCACACCCAGTATTGTTATGTGGTTACCGGGGATTGAACCCAGGTCCTTGTGCTTGCAAGACAGGCGCCGGAACCACTGAGCTATATCCCCGGCCCTTATTGTAAAATTTTAAATACATAATTAACTGAAATAATTTCTAGGCTACTCTTCCATGTGAATCAAATAAAATATCTTTCAAGAATCCTTAGGGCACTTGCTCTTCACCTAAAGCCAATAATTTTCAAAGAAGCTATTGAGAAAGGTTTAAAGCACTGAAGTACTGAATGTTAATTTCTGAAATTAAGTCATTCCACAAAGTAGGTGAAATATGGCGTGTTATTTAAATGATGTAACTGCTTTTAAACAGATTGATTGGAATATATTTATCCAGAAAGAATACCTCACCTCATGTTTGAGATGGTAATACCATTTTTTTCTGAAAAAATGAAATCACAATACACTAAATGAAATAAAGAAGGTGGATGGCTTAGGTGAGCTAGAAAAACAAACAAGCAAGCAGAAAACTGATACATAATAATGGACGAATTTTACTACTCAATAAACTTACTGACATAACAAATTGTGTTTTAGTCATCTGGTTTGCAAAGTAGTACATAGTTAAATCATTTTCATTAATATTATCAGCCCCATTCTACCATTAATGATAATTCCAAAAATAATTATCAATATTGCAAAAACATATTTCTAGCAACAATATTTGTGCATTTTGAAATATGGAAACTTGAAATGGTAATTTAAATAGCTGTTTTGGTATATTTATTTTAAAAACATAGTAGCCCTATTACCCTATTCTTTAGGGTCATTATAAGACCAGAGTAGTAAATAAGGCTGGTCATGGCAATTTAAATCAATGACTCCTCAATTATTCTAGAATGGTGAATCCAAAGTGTAGCTTTACAGAAAAGGAGATCTGTAGCATTTTCAGGGAGAAAAATTCAAGAGTGAACATTGAGGACTTTTTTTTTTTTTTGAGACAGGGTCTCGCTTTGTAGTTCAGGCTGCCCTGTGCTCAGCCTCAAACTCACATCACAGCAATCCTCCTGCCTCTGCCTCCTGAATGCTGGGATTACAGGCGTGAGCCACCACACCCGGCACTGTGGTATGTGGTACTGATTGCTGCTAGTGTGAATCTCCACACTCAGTATTGTATGTGGTTAATTGGGGATCGAACCCAGGGCCTTGCGCTTACAAAACATGTGCTGGAACCACCGAGCCAAATCCCTGACTCCAAACACTGAAGACTTCTAAACAGCTATTCATTAATAATGAATGAATTCAGTTGATTGGCATGGGTCTTAAGAATCGTTTGACATTGAAATATTGATGTAAAGAGAATACTGTTTTTTGTTTCAAAAATGTTAGGAGAAATTTTGACAAAACACAGTCTAAAACAGACAATGTGCTATTAAGGGTATGTAAGGAAATCACAAGGCCCAGTATTTGTGCATGCACAATATATTGCTTATGCATTTGTATGAAATGAAATACTACGTATAGTAATATTTTCCCCCAAGTTTGCCTTTGAAAATGTAAACACTGAAAACAAGACACCAAACTCCTAAAGTGAAAACAAAAATTATTTAAGAGTAAAATCTCTAAGAGGTATATTGTTAATGAGAAAAATAGCACAAAATGAAACTATAATCGATTTTAATAATAATTCACACATGTTTACATGAAGAACAAAGACAAACTGAAAATAATTCACACAAGTACAGTATTTCATAGTTAAGATGGTTACACTCTCTTTGTTGTGATTTATGCCAACATGTCATGAAAGAGCCTATGTGTTTACAAGCAGGATTTTGGAAGATGAGGGGATTATGGAGCATCAGCCCTCCCTTGCTTAGGAGACGGAGTCTTCCAAGAAGAGATGAGTCACTATGGGTGTGGTCCAGAAAGTACCTTCCTCCTCTGGCTACCTCTCTTTACCCTATGTTTGCTTCCAGGATGCGATGAGGTGAGCAGCTTTTTTCCACCTGAGCCCTTCTACCATGTAGTTGTGTCCTAAAGCCAGTTGCCTATAGACCCTTACGTCTATGATCTGTGAGCCAAAATAAATCTTTCCTCTAAGTTGTGGGAGTCAGGTGTTTCATCCTACTAGTGAGCGAAGTAGCTAAGACACATTTTAAACAGCGATCTGTTTTTCCCACAATGAATAATAAAAATTTAATTTTAAGAGAAGTTTCCTTTAGGGGAAAACTCAATTGAAAAATATTTGCAGTTATGTATTTAGATTTAACATGACATAAACTGGAATGTAAAGATTAAAACAGAAGGGAAAATCCATGTTACTCACTCTTGTCGTATAAGCAGCTTCCGGATCATCTTCTAGAACTCGTGAAAGTCCAAAATCAGAAACCTTACACACCAGATTACTGTTGATCAAAATGTTTCGGGCAGCAAGGTCTCGGTGAACATAGCCCATATCTGACAGATACTTCATGCCAGACGCTATACCTCGGAGCATCCCCACGAGCTGGATGACGGTAAACTGGGCGTCGTGTTTCTGCAAACCATTTCCAATATACAATTAAAATACATTTCTAAGAGCCTAAATAGGTCTTTTCTCTTGGAAATCTCAACAAGGTTGTTCTAATAAGGCTGACTATTTACATTTTAGCCATAGCACTCACGGACATGTGGATAAAGCAACACAAATAAAATGAAGCTGTATAGTATGTGTAAAATATCATGCAAGCAAATAAAATAGCATTTAATTATAAGGAGATTCCAATGCCAGATTTTCTTGCTTATTTCTATGATATAAAACCTCCTTCTTGCTCAGAAATATTGAGGTACAAAGCAAAATAATATGAAATTAAATGGGTTTTGTAATTGTTCCAGTTTGATATTTCATTATTGGTGGAATATTTATTATTTCTTCTTTTCTTCAAATAAGAGAAATACTAAATTTTCATTTATCATTATAAATAATTAGTAAAAATATTTATTGAATTTATTTGCTTCTACTCAACATTGAATTGTAAGTTGTAAGCTAGAAAACAGGAGATACAATCAAAGTCCTGAATTTAGAGGAACTTCCACTCCACTTGGAGTAAAACAGAAATGTAATGGAAATATATCAATATAAAATTTCACATCAAAATATTTCTGTAAAAAGAATGATAAATGAATAGTTAAAACCATCTAATTTGGAAAATGTTTTTGAAATATTTGCTTGGCAACTAAAAATTATATTTTGTTCATGAATAGTAAAACAAAGTATATCATTTTTGACCCTTAGAAAAATTATTTTTTCTTCCTGATTATAAATTATAATTATGCTTTATCTATGATATATTTAGTTATCAATCATTCATCTTCGTCAATACATGAAGCACTAATATTACAGTTTCTCATAACAGGTATACAAACTACAAATAAAGAGCAAAATGAAGCAAAGAAAATAGGAAATAAGTGATAGATTTTTTTTTTTTTTCAGACAGGGTTACACTTTTGTAGTTCAGTTGTCCCTGAGCTCAGCCTTGAACTCACAGCAATCTTCCTTCCTCTTCCTCTCAAGTGCTGGGATTACAGGCATGAGCCACCATGCCTGGCACATGGTATGTGGTTTGATTGCTGGTGGGCATGAGTCTCCACACCTGACATTATTGTATGTGGTTACTGGGGATCAAACCTGGGCCCTAGCACTTGCAAGCCAGGTGCCAGAACCACTGAGCTAAATTCCTGGCTTAAGTGATAGATCTTTTACAAAGGAGGAATAAGATCAAAAGAAGATGTATTAGGTATGTGTCAAAATTCCTAATCATTGTGCACTGAAAACATATGCCAACAAAAGTAAAACTGTATTATAAAAAAACAAAAACAAAAACAAAAAAAACCCTTAAATACAAACCATGTGTCTTTTCTTATACTTAGCAGTGACTCATGATTTGCAGTGTCATGGAGGCTATAAACTTTTGGTATTTCTTAGAACATAGTATTTGTTGAAAGTTTTTAGACATTTAAATTTCTTAAATTAAAGATTTATTATATATAAAAATGTAAATATTCTAAATTTAAGTAATTTTAAACTATATATCACCAGAATTATTTTCCTCAGTTATAATATATATAGTTCAATTATACAAAATGTGTAGTTTCTTAGTATATAGTAGTACACATGACATAGATGTTTCATTTTATCACAGACTGAGGTTACTTTAAATAATGATACTTTACATGAACATTATTTCTTCAGAGGTTTTTATGTTTTATTTTATTTTAGCTGGTGTGAATCTGGGCAATTGTAGGGCTGAAATTTTTCCATTAAAAATAAACAATCAGGGGCCGGGGAGTTAGCTCAGTGGTTCCGGCGCCTGTCTCGCAAGCGCAAGGACCTGGGTTCAATTCCCGGTAACCACATACAATACTGGGTGTGGAGACTCACCCCAGCGGCAACCAGTACCACATACCACAGTGCCGGGCATGGTGGCTCACGCCTGTAATCCCAGCACTCGGGAGGCAGAGGCAGGAGGATTGTGATGTGAGTTTGTGGCTGAGCTCAGGGCCAGCCTGAACCACAAAGCGAGACCCTGTCTCAAAAAACCTAAAAATAAAAAAATAAAAATAAAAAAATAAATAAACAATCAACATTTAGATCTTACAAAATAAAAATGCAGTTTAACAGTTTTCCTATTTAGTCCCAGAAAATTTCAGTTACACTGGAAATTTAGATTACTTAATTCCTCGGCACAATATTGGAAAGTTTCCCCCATGTTTTCAACAGCTCATTCATAAATATGTATGTGTATGTACACTTATTCCACTTACACGTAAGAAGCTGTCCAAGGAACCATTCTCCATGTATTCTGTGACAATCATAACTGGCTTACCTGGGCACATGATAAATTGAACATCGTTAGTACAGTTCAAATGTCATGCAATTAATATTCATAATGTATATAGATAGACATGATTAACCCAAAGATTTAGGAAGTTCAGTTATCTTTCCAGTTTTCAAAATTGTCATTACAAATAAAACAAAGGAACAAAACTTAGAATTCAATAGAAAATGAAACTAAAAGAAAAAAATGGGGATTGTTTTCCAGAACAAAGGTCCATAACGATTTGAATTATCCTGTTTGACACAGTTTTCTATAACTCAAAATGTGCTCCAATTCTTCCTTTAAGTGATTCATAAGTAAATTTCAAAATCAAATACTTTGCTTTTAAGTCCAGGATAGAACACTCGTGTATTTTCAGGTATGTATACTATATATTCTATCTATATTCTATTCTATTCTATATTATATGTAAGTTATAGAAAAATAAGTCTTTATGTAAGACAACTGCACAAAACAAGATAATACTAATCTTTTTATATGGTTTCAATTCTAAACCCTTATTATGTTAAAAAGGAAAATTTAACTAAAATTAAAGTTGCTGTGATAAATAAATTAGAGTAACCATTTGGAAATGTGTCCTTGAATAACATGAAGCCTTTTATTCCAGCAACTTAATGCACTTATATAGTAATTACTATATGACTAATTCAGGATTATTATACCTGTATATTTATTATTGCTTTCTTACACCTAAGAGAAATTGAGACACCATGATTGGTTAAACTTATACAATATCATATAGCTAATCAGTTCTTAAGTTAAAAGTTGTAAGCTACATACATTATAAACTGTCACTAAGAGGAAAATTTAAAATATAAAAAAGCATCAAACATAAAGGTACTAACTATGCTGAATATATATAGCTAAAAATAAAAGCCAATAATAAATAACTAATCTGTTGTTTCATGTCAAGTGTATACACTAATTTGAATTAAAATGATTCTGAAAACTGTACAACCTTAACCAACTCTTAAGAGTGTAATGTCATGTGAACAAAGCTGAACCATAACTGTGAATACATTATGATGTGACTAAGGGAGGAGTGATGAAAAGGATTTCAAAAAAGTAGAGAATGTTTATCATATAGGAAATACCAGTAAACTTTTCTTTCATATCTAAAAGTTTGTAACATTGCATTAGGTACTTGATGTACGTTATATGGCATCATCCTCACTGTATCTTTATGCTTTAGTAATATTTATTGGTTGTACTTTGGTGCTTTTTACTGGAAAGCATTGTATGTTTGTGCAACCTGTGAGTCATACAATCAGCTAGAAACTCAGCAGGTCCCAGCTGTGGCTTTCACTTATTTTAAAGCTGAGACATATTACCACACTATAGAAACTTACCAAACCGTTACTATGTCATTCACTCATAAATCCTTCCAATTAAGAGAAAAATATTCTTTTTTCCAAATCTGGAAGACTGAGTTTTATTGGAGAATTTTTGAAAGACTTTAAATAAATAATATATTTTAAAAATATTAATGTATATCTAACTGCATAAAGGATTTACAAAATTTCCTCTATATTTTCAAGATTAGTTTTTTATTCTGATTATGAAGTTTAAAAAGTACTTTATTTTCTTTTTAAATGTGAAAAAGCTTAATGGATACTGCTTGCAAATCATGGATGAATATCATGAAGTTTGCATTTAATAAATTTAGTAACTTGAATATGTCATAGATTGTGTATCTTTTAATTGAGATGAGAAAATAACTTTAAATTCTATAGCATTTTCCCAATAATTTTCAAATTATTATACTAACTGATATACTCATATACTTGAATATAAGACATTGCTTTGTTTATATCCTTTGGGTGCTATACGCTTAGCTTATTTAATATCTGAAAAGTCATTTTAGCCAAAACTTTTGAGTCTCAAAACTTGCTTTTTTGTTTTTTTTAAATCAAATTCAAGTTAAAAGCAGTTTGGGAAAAATTCTCAAAGAGACAGAAAAATTCATTTTTCCCTTAGAACCTCTGATGTTTCTGAATTATGGTTCCCAGAGACCTGGACTGGAATACAATGAATGAATGAATGAATGAATGGCATTTTTATATAGACTATCACCAATCTCTGTTTACTTTCTTAATAAAATTCTAGGGAGAATAATATACTGCAAAAAATCAACATGAACTTCAAATGGAGTCAGAGATAGTTTGCCTCATACTACTATATTTGTGTACTGGTCAGACATTTGCTTATCACTATTTCTCTCTGGCTCTCAGCCATAGGGCCAATTCATTTCTCATTAACATGTCTAGTAGAATGTTTGGCAAAGGAAATAAAAGTAGCTAAAATATCAAACCAGTCAATTAAGGCAAAGCCCCATGACCATTCATAAATCAGATCAAGCTGCACTTAACTCTATAATTTAGATATTTGTAAACAGATGAGTTAAGGTGGGCAAGTTTGAAAATGTGCTTTGTATTAAGTTCAAAGGTTTTGCCAACCAAATATACAAAGAGTAAATAGAATCACAAATAGTCTACATTGGAAAGCAACATTCTATTTTAGACTCCCCCTTATGATCTTAATTTAGATAAATACATTTATAGAAGAGAGTTTCTGGAATAGTGATGCAGAGCTAGTTCTAACATCCATTAAATATAGTGGGGAATTATTTATAAGGTACCAGGTCACATTGCCGGTCATGAAAGGCACTGGTAGTCTAGTGTGCATAATATTTCACCTGTATTCTGATTTACAAGTTATGTGATGATTTTTTTCTAGAAAGGCTATTTCTGTTCACTGGTTGAAAGAGCAACCACGAAATGTGGGTCTACAGTGGAACTTAATGGAACTACTGTTTTATGAATGAATGAAATAAAGAATTCAATTCAAAATTAATAAAAAATAGAGGTCAGTGTTTTCCAAGCTCCACTGTAACCTAGACATTGTTCTGTTGTAACAAACTACGTGAACTCCACTGTGGGGTGGCTAAGAAGAGGAGAGGTCGACGAACACCATGTCTGGGCAGTTCTAAGTCCTCTACCTACCAGTGTGCCAGTTACGGGTGATTAGATCATAGCCTTTAGTTCACACTGTCTGAAATAATTCTTTAAAATCAGGCTGAGGAACACTATCTTCAAATCTGCCTTCCAAGTTCTACTCTCAATTTTAAGACCTAGTATGCTTAATATTCACATTGTTTAAAAATGTGTCAATTCATTTATGCTGAAAATGAAATGAGTAAAGACCATAGTAACTGTATTTTACTTTCCCTTATTCCAGTCAAAGCAAAGACAAATAATAAGTGCAAGTAATATTTATAGTAATATGATCATGTGGTTCAAATTTATAAAGATATTTTCCATTTAACCTTTTCAGGCTTTATATTTTTATATTTAATTGTAAAATTGAAGATATTTAATATAAAACTGAATGAAAGTGAAGACAACAGGATTATAGTTCAAACTTTAAAAGAAATGTTATTAGTATTTTACTATTGATTATAATTTTTAGGTTTATTCTTTCTTTTTTTGGTAATGTTGGGATACCGTTATCTGCCATACATATTTTCTACGTATGTTATGTTAAAAACTTAAACCTCAAATTGTTATTTATTTTCTGCACCTATTCAGATAAGCTTTGTTTTTATCTATCAATGTTTTAACTAGTTTAAAATATTATATCACCTGTGAATTCTTGGAATAAATTCAGCTTACTCATGGTGGTCTTTGTATGCATTGCTAAAGATAGCCTTTTGATTTCTTTGTTATTGAATTTTTATGAGTCATAAAAATATTTTTTTAACTCTTTATAATACTTGATATAAAAATATCACTAGCCTCATGACTTAGGGGTAAGTATGAAAAGTTTTTTATGACATAGCAATACCACAAGAGTTATTAAACAAATTATTATTAAATTTCTTATTTTTAGTATATTTATATGTGTAAACTAGTGCTGTGTAAAATGCTGACGTTAGACTCATGCATATCATGTTCTAACATATATGGTGAGTTGAATTTTATTGTTCAGAATTGTTAGAAGAGAATTATTCGCTTTATATAAATGAAGAATATACACCACAACATACCACATCATCTTATAATTCAAATATAACAAATTGATCTAAGAATCATAGTGGACAGTGAAAAAGAAACAAAAGTTCTTGAGTATGTACAAACATCATTCCTTTCTGCGTTTTATTTTCTAACATTTTAAGTAGAGATTTGTCTAACAGAGCCGATGTCAGCATTTAGATAGATATGTTTAGAACTCATTTGTTGATTGATTTATTGAATGATTAATTAATTGCAGTAGTTAAAAACTAAACCTAGTAGGGTGGGGGATTTAGCTCAGTGGTTCTTGTGCCTGCCTTGCTAGTGCAAGGGCCTGAGTTCAAACCCTGGTAACCATGTACAATAATGCTGGGTGTAGAGACTCATGCCCACCAGCAATCAGAATCATATACCACAGTGTTTGGCATGGTGGCTCATGCCTGTAATCCCAGCACCTGGGAGGCAGAGGCAAGAGGATTGCTGTGAGCTCAAGGATGAGCCCAAGGCCAGACTGAACTAAAAAACGAGACCCTGTCTCAAAAATAAAAACAAAACCTAGGATCTTTGTTCTGATGTATATCACCATAATCATTTCTATTAGTGCAACTTGCAGTTTTAAATTTTCAAACAGGATTTGCTAAATTTCTCAGGATGGACTTGAATTTGTACTCTTCCTGCCTCAGGCGCTCAGGATGCTGGGATTATATGTCATTTGCCTTTGTAAGTTTTGCAGTCATAAACCTATAACAGCAAGTTGTGTTATCATCATTCTAGCAATATTTTTCTATAAATCCTTAGTAAAACAAGCACAACACACACATACATACACATACACACACACACACACACACACACACACACACATATATATATTATATATATATATATATACACACACTAAGGATATACATATATGTATATATATATTTTTTTCTACTAAGAATGCCACTTGAAGTATAATACTGCTCAGAGTAATGCAAAAAAATGTTTTAGAGACATAAAAAGGAAATAATAAAGATTATTGCTTCTCAAATCTGGCATCTAATTCCCATGTTTCATTCTATGTTCAGGAAATAAAAAAGGTATAGATCAATATCTGTCCTTTTGGTGAAACATAGATACCCATATGAAGATAGATTTGCTTTAATTATGAAAAAAATTTTCTTACTTTTTACTGTATGCCTTTCCTAAGTAACACAAAGTTATAGTTGATTTTGATGGTAATTTTTTAAATTTCTAGACAAATATACATTATTTTCATTTAGTATACAATTGACTTTTGACTTAATAAGTCAATTTGTTCATGAGGGTTGGTTGTAACTGAAGTTGGTCACCTGAAGGCTCAGGCTCCTTTACACAGCCTTTGAAGTCTCTCTTGTACAAGGCAGGTCTCAATGTCCTTGAGACACATTGACTCAGGATTTCTAAACTAACTCCACACGGGAAAGAACACAATAATGTTCCTTCCAGAATTCTTTAAGGATTAAATTAGTATCTGAGACCATCAGGAAAAACAAGTGTCCACCATTCAGGTCGTAACTCAAGATTTAGTATGTAAGTTAAACTTAAACTTCTAGTCATAACATAATTCAGATTGCTTGTATATCAGACTGGCCATAACTCGAGGGTCCACTGTAACTCTTTCTATATCACTAGGTAAAAATGTTGCCAATGAAAATGACTTTTGGACTCTGAACATCATGTAAGTAATGGTGTGATGGCAGAAATATAAAACATTTGCTAAAAACAAGTTCCATCCGTTTGAAGTTTAACTACAATTGATAACACATGTTAGTACCTAGTTCTGAGCGAACTGTGCTGAAGCTTTCTGCTACTTTGAAGATCACAGACTCTATCACCTTCTCTTGTTTAAGACCATCAGGCTAAAAAACATGCCATTAAAATTGTTTATGGCAAGATTCAGATAAGTGAAAATAATTATTTCTTAAAAATCTTTCTCTAAAGAATCTGAAAATGAGATACTGTAACTGATGTAGTGTTTCCCAGAACAGAGTGAATAAAAATAATACAAAGGATTTTCTTTGATCAAGAAAAATAAAGCATCCCAAGGATTTAATTTCAAGAATTTTTTCTATACACCCAGATTTTTTTTTCTTTTTAAAAATGGATTTTATTGGTACATTTCAAATACACATTATGATCATAATCAACATTGAGAGTTTGTATCAGTACGTGACACAGCTTGATTCTCATTTTTTCCCATTCCCCTGCCCCCTACAAACCCAGCTCCATATACATTAGCTTTGTTTTCTTTTTTAACCATCAAATTTTTTTTCTCTTCCTTACCTACC
>PVIR01044330.1:0-11277 GCA_004026965.1 Petromus typicus
GCACATACAATACTGGGTGTGGAGACTCACACCCAGCAGCAACCAGTACCACATACCACAGTGCCGGGCGTGGTGGCTCACACCTGTAATCCCAGCACTCAGGAGGCAGAGGCAGGAGGATTGCTGTGATGTGAGTTTGAGGCTGAGCTCAGGGCCAGCCTGAACTACAAAGTGAGACCCTGTCTCAAAAAAACAAAAAACACAGTCTATTAATGCTGGGAGAATAGAGACAGGACAATGTGGTGGTTCAGAGGAGGAAGTGGCTGACTCAAGACGTCACGGAGAGAGTGCAGCGGTGGGCAGAGAAGGGACAGCATCACTTTGGAAACTTGAAGTTCAGTATGCATTTCTCAAAGCCGTTTCTTTTCTCAGCTATGACACAGGAAATACTAGTTCTTTCTGGTTTACAACTCCTAACGATATATAAAAATCCTGTTAGGATGCTGGAAGTCCTAGTCTCTCTTCACAATGAGAACCAGAAGCCAAGCCACAAAGACCATCTCTCCAGCACGAACAATGTGCTGGATGATGTGTTTTTCAACCAAGGACGTGATCCGAGATGAACGCAACACAGCTGATGGTGCAGCGTAACTGTGGCACACAATGGTAAGGAGGCCCACTGAACACTCAAGATGGTAAATCCTGCTCCAGCTCAGAAGACATGAATCTAAGAGCACTCAATAGTATGTATGGGTAAAGAATAATAGGAAATGGACTCAAGCTACGGACTTGTCATAAAAATGTGGTCGTGAGATTAAACATTTAATACAAGATGTTTTGATGTGTCTTCTTAGAGAGTAGAGAGCTTTGTGGAGGCGATTTATAAGCAGTCTTGGATTCCTAAGTTACCTAAGAAAATACGCACCCAGGCTCCGTCCTCCCTCTACCCTCCGCCACATGGATGCACTGAAACCCACACCTTGACCTTGAGCTGCAGCCAAAGCCCTGCGGCAGCTATTCATGTTCCCTGTTGCCTTGAAGAGCTCATTAGAAGTAATGACTCGACCAACATCTCTCCCCTCTTCAGTTCCCTCTTCTGAGCACACAAATGCTACCTGCACGGTGATACTGCTGAACTGTCTGTACATCCTCTAGTCACCCAAGCTCTGCCAACAAACTTGATTTTTCTCTTTTCTGGAAATGTGAATCATACAAAATACTTCACAGAGTTATTATCGAGCTTCAATGAAGCCATGCCAGGCCCGTGAGAGGGCTTCATGCCCATCATGTGCCAGGACCAGTTCTAAATTCTGGGGATCCAGCCATAGGACACAAGCACCTTCCTTCAGAGAAATCATCCAACCTGGAACAGACAAGAAAACACACCTGTGTGGACACATCCACAATACTTCCAAGCCAAACAGCCTCTAACACACAGTCTGCTCACCTGCACGTAGACAGACAGTGCAGTGCTCAGCAGGGGAGGGGGGGTAGAACAAGGACCTGGGGAACTGGGTTTAACTGAGCCTTGATAGGGTCCATCCAGGGCAAGAACTGGACCCTCAGTGCTGCGGGCACTGAGAACAGAATGCACGAGCTCCCTCCTACCACACACAACAGGCCCCAAAGGCCCAGGTCTTAGAGGATGGTGACCTTGGGTGCGGGCACATGTGGGGCAGCTGGTGGAGCTGGAATAGAACTGAGGCAAGTGTCTTCAGGGAGACCAGGGACAGAACTGCTGGCCACTTACTGCCTGGCAGGAACTTCCTCACTCAAGACTGAGGGAGGGAGGAGATTCTAAGTCTCCTTTCTTGTGCGTTAGTGAATAGTCAGGACCAACTACATTTTATGGGGCTTACTTAGTGCAAAGTGAAAATGTGGGCTCCCGTTGGCAAAAACTATTCAGAACTTCAAGATAATTCAACAGTAGAGCATTAAACAAGCCCAGAGCTCAAGGCAACTGAGACTGAAGAGGCCATGTACCCACCAAGCCAGCCCAGAGCAGGTGGCTGCCTGTGGTTCCAGGAAAAGCAGGAGGTTATGCTGGAGTGAGATTTATGGTCCATGTGTAGCCTGTGTTATAGTGATATCCTTCCTAGAGCTGGATAAGGGATGGTGAACCTTTGAGAGCCTCCAATGACAACAAACCAACACCACTGCCCCAGGTGACAGAGCATCACCTACAAATTCAGAGAGCGGTGGTTAAAACAGAGGGAGAACTCACCGTCCCTCTTTCCAAATGCCTGGCACTGGCGGATCACGTACCCTGTTTGCTTCCAAGACCCTTCAAGGGTGGGACTATCCTGCTCTCCTTTGCACCCATTTTGTACCATCCCTGTGCCCATCTCTGCAGTCCACCTTCTTGTGCTTTTATTTCTATTTTTAAAATTGTGGGGCCAGGAATTTGGCTTAGTGGTCCTGGCCTGCCCTGCAAGCACAAGGCCCCGAGTTAAATCTCCAATACCTCAAATAAATAAATAAATAAATAAAAAGTTGTGATAAGTATATATATATATATATATATATATATATATATATATATATATACACATTTATATATATATATATATATATATATATAAACACATTTATCATCTTGTCCATTCTTACGTACAGATGAGGCAGCAATAGCTACATTCAGTATCATGTAACCTTCACCACAATCCAAACAAAGCTTTTTCATTACACCCCACAAAAACTCTCCACTCAGGACACAATAACTTTCCCTTTTCCTCTCCCTCGTCGCAGATAACCTTTACTCTGTTTCTGTCTCTATGCCTCTACCTAGTCCAGGTATGGACACAGACTTTGCAAACATCATAATTTTTTAAAAAACAGTTCCAAACCAAACACCATCTAATGCACATTCTGCTCACCTGCATGTAGAGCAGTTCCACGGCCGCTCTGCAGCCCATCAGCACGGCGTCCAGGGCTGGGTCCATGTACCTGCAGAGGCAGGAGCATCACGTGACTGTAGATGACAAAGCCAAGAGCACACCTGGGTCTCCTCTCCACCTCCTCTGCATCCCATTGTCATGCCATGAGCTCCGAGAGGAAAGAAGCAACAGCACAAAGCTTCTGGGGAACAGTCCGTATCCCTGTTCACACCCAGCCTCGCCTTGGCCTGCGCGTCCTGGATGGCCCTTGCTGGTGCACACAACCGGGCACAGTCACTGCCCCACATGTTCCACAGTCTACTCACCACCCTGTGCAGCCACCTCCACCTCCTGCCAGCTCTGCCCTAAGAGCCTCCCCCCAGGCCTCAGCCTTACCCTCATGAGTTCCACCGGAGAGCCCGGCCAGGGAAACTGTCCAGAGGCCCTGAGCCGCTGGCGAATCATGTACCCTGTTTGCTTCCAAGATCCTTCATGGGTGGGACTAGTCTGCTCTCCTTTGCACTCATTTTGTACCATCCCTGTGCCTATTTCTGCAGTCCATCTTCTTGTGCTTTCTTTCCTCTCTTGCCCTGAAGACCATTGCCTCCTTGCCCCTTCCCCCTAACACACCCACCTCTCTCTTAAGCCTCAGCCCTGCTCCCCTCCTCTAGTCCCTGATCCCCAAGGCTGTGTTAGCAGCCCATCTTCCATGCTTCTCCAGCACCCAGATTTCTCCATGGCACTGCTCTGACCAAGTTTTCTTGCTACTGGCCATGAAGACCCCCAAGCCCTGTTCAGAAATTGCTCCTCTAGGTCTTGGCAGAATGAGTTGTAAGTAATAGGGTTCCTTGTCTGTGTATCAAATCCAGAATCAGCAGGATGGGCTGAAATGCATGATTAAGCCAGCCAGCTGCACGATGAGGGTACAGACAGAGACAATCAGGCAGGGCGGGCTACAGCAGAGGCAAGCAGCAGCTGCACCCAGCAGTACAGAGTGACAGACCAGCAAGGTTGACTCAGAGCTGGAAGTCAACTTCATCTTAGGGGTGAAGCGAAGCAAAGAAGCATTCCCACCCCTTTCTGCATAGCTATTTTCCTATACCCCAAAGCCCCCTCTGTAGCACAGAATAGCAGCTGCGGTACCAGAGAGCTGAAGAGACCCAGGCCCATCTGAGGCTGGGCTTGGAGGGCCCAGAGCAGGCACTCTGTGGTCTGGAAGGAACCGTGTCTTCACTGGAGAGATGTACCCAGAGACATCATGGATAAGAAAAATCCTTAAAGCTCTGTTGGACTCACAAAGCTCTTAGAACTGATCTGCTGGGCCGGGAAGTTAGCTCAGTGGTTCCAGTGCCTGTCTTGCAAGCGCAAGGACCTGGGTTCAATTCCCCAGTAACCACATACAATACTGGATGTGGAGACTCACGCCCAGGAGCAATCAGTACCACATACCACAGTGCCGGGCGTGGTGGCTCACACTTGTAATCCCAGCACTCAGGAGGCAGAGGCAGGAGGATTGCTGTGATGTAAGTTGGAGGCTGAGCTCAGGGCCAGCCTGAACCACAAAGCGAGACCCTGTCTCAAAAAAAAGAACTGATCTGCTCCCATCTAGTCAGAACTCGCTGGAAAAAGACACAGCGCATGGATGGTACAGTATGGATGGTCTCTGTCCGCTTCCAGAGACCTGACCTGCATCGCCAACGACAGAATAGGCTTTCCTTCTCTCCAGGCTTCCTGGATTGGGATGCTGGCTTGTGATGGGGAAGATGCTTTATCTTGACCTCATTGTTTAAAATTTGCCTGTTTTGTGAAGATACAGGCAAAGCCCCATGTGTAGTTTAAGGTTCAAGGTGAAGGCTCACCTCTCTTTGATCTCAAGTACTCTCAAGGACACATGAAGTCAGCCCCGGGGACTATTTTGGTTACTAGAATCATCCTTATCATCAGTTTGACAATAATAAGCATGACCCAAACACTGAGTTTATAGGTTTACTCTCTATAATCCTAGGGGAGAGGCACTATTATAATTTGATACAGAAAGAAACTGAGGCACAGAAGGCTTGACTAGCATGGCTGGGGCAATAAAGCTAAAATCTGAGCCAGATGAGATTCCGACTCAGATCCTGTGACCCTAAGAACTACCGGACCCGGCTGCTCGCTCTTCCAGAGCAGTTGTTCTCTAAACCCTCGGATGGGGCAGCGTGTCCTCTCTCCTCCTCGCCATGGTCCAGGCCGTAAGACGCGATCACTTCTAGAAGCAGTTTATGGACTTGCTGCCTTGCAGAGGATATCCTTGCCAAATTCAAAGCCCCAACTGGAGCTCTAGGAAGCATCACAAGGTCAAGTGAACAACTACGCCTAGATTTCAAAATGTCCTTCTTTGTAGCTGCTATACTCGGATTCTAGACCAACTGGCTGGGGCAGCAATCCAAGACACCACGGTGATAGATGCTGTCAGTAGAGATTAAGGACAGTGCCGCGGTCCTCACTGGAATCTCCTTTGTTTTCCATGACACCTCCCGTTCCTGGGAAGATGACACCGTTTTCCTCAGAGGAGCTCTTGTGTCCTCTCGCTATAGGAGTACGAGAGGCCCAGGAACATATCCTTTAGGAGCATAAACTGAATATGTAAGAGTTCAGATTCATTGCAAATTGGCTGAGCCCACCCTTGCCTACAAAGAATACCACATTTCAATAGAGGAGTCGGACTTGTTTTTAATGACCAAGACTCTTTCCACTAATACAGTCAGTATCATCCAGCAGCAAGTCTACGGCCGGCAGCTTCTTGCAGTTACCTGCTTCAGTCCAACCCCCTCACTCCACCCATCTTTCAAGCCTGCCCTTTTCATTTGCCTCTCAGGAGCTCAGGAGTGAGGAGTGGAGTCATCCTAACAGGCTATCCTTTAGGACAAATGCTGTGGTTCGTTTCTCCCGCTCTTCCTTGATACTTTACTCTTAACCTCCCCCCACGTTCCTGGTTGAGATCTACCCAGCTGTTGAGTTGTGGGCCAGAAGTGGGGGTCTCTCAAGTTCTGGTCACCTGGAGCTTCAGCTGCTGTAAGTACTCACCACTTCCGGAGTCCAACCTTACAGTTTTCCACTTCAGAACTTCGAAGACTGACATAAGGGAGTTCAAAATCTGCCAACTTTTTCAAAACTAGAAAAACAGACAGTCTTACCCATTCATACTTTACACAGTGTTTACATGTATAAGCTTTAAAGATGAGAAGGTGAGCTATCACCATTGCAAAAAATAAAATCATGTGTGTGTGTTTAACTTTCTAAAATTTTAACTTTCTAAAATTCATTCAAAAACTAAATGTTATTTGGTTCTTATCAAATCCCAGCCCTTTGGTTAGAATTTTTTACCCAAGGGGCTAGGAAGACCAGCAGACTACAGCTCCCAGGCCCAGCTGGAGCCAATCCTCCCTCACTCCCAGCTCGAAACCACTTGCCAGCCACTTGTTGAGGGCACATAAACTACTTCAAGATAAATGATCCCATTTTCTAGGTAAAAAGGAATATACCTTTGAGAATACACTAGAAAGAAAAGCATCGGCCATGGGAATCCAACTGTCAGCTCTTGCTCTTTTTTATCATAACCTCTTTAAGAATCTTAGGACTTTCACATTAGTCACATTTTATAGCAAATATTTTTTAACAAGAAGACCCTGTGCCAACGCAGCTGTCCCAATACCTGGCATGTAATGCTTCTCTACTGGGAGATTGTGGCCAGGCCCGGGCTGCGTGGGATGACAGGAGGCCTCTCTCCTGGCCCTGGGCTGCTTGTCTCTGCCCACTCTGAGCAAACACATGACCGCCCATCCCCCACACTGTGATCCAAGGACCACAGCTGGAGGGACGACAGCCCCTCGCCGAGACTCCCACAGCTCCGCGCCCTACTCACATCTGCCCTCCCCACCTCCCAGCTGCCCCCCTTGCTCTTACCAGACAGCCCGTCCTCCTTGTAAAACTGAATGAGAAAGAGGCCGAAGTAGCCCAAGAGCTCCCGACTCAGTCCGAGTTCTTGTGACACCACCTTAAGCCAGAGACAAGCAGAAGGGGGACCGTTAGCGTGCCACCCCCTCCCCGACTGTGACATGTACAGAGGAAGTGATCCAGACGCATCAGTAACAAGTGTGCTCACGCCCACCTGGGATCTTCTTTTGGATTCTAAAAATGGTACATACTCATTTCAGAAAACTTAGAAATACAAAATTACAGTGAAGAAAATAAACCAGTTCCACCACAATGGACACCTCCACCCAGGCCGGCTGTCCTAGCTCAGGTGTGGACACTCATCCATCCTGGAGGGGAGCAACCATTCTCCGGAAATGCCTGTCCTTCTGTGCATCTGCCCCCGTGCCCGCACGGTCCACCTTCCATGGGCTGGATTGCTAGACACTCAGTGAGAGGCCATTTGCCACTACCCAGCTGGCATACAAAAGCACACATATCCCCAGCTGCTCCGACACTCCAGGCCTGCTTCTCTTTGATGCTCTTTGTGATGGTCAACTGTCATTTACTATGACATTTGTTCGGTGAAAATTTCAGAGCCAGGCAACGTGCTGCCTCCTCTAGGGTTCCGCTTTGACAGCGCTATCAGTCAGCTTTCATGTCAACACCGGTGGGTCCCTCTCCACCGCTGGGTCATCAGGCTGTGACCTCACACCTCAGTGGGAACTCACACAACACAGCAGGCTGCTTCCCTGCCTCCTGCTCTGCCCTGGGCCCTCTTTAAGACTAACCACATGCATGTGATTTCCTGGCACTTTCAGGCTTTTTCATTTAAAAAGACTGACATGAGGGCCGGGGAGTTAGCTCAGTGGTTCCGGCGCCTGTCTTGCAAGTGCAAGGACCCGGGTTCGATTCCCCGGTAACCACATAACAATACTGGGTGTAGAGACCCACACCCAGCAGCAACCAGTACCACACACCACAGTGCCGGGCGTGGTGGCTCACGCCTGTCATCCCAGCACTCGGGAGGCAGAGGCAGGAGGATTGCTGTGATGTGAGTTTGAGGCTGAGCTCAGGGCCAGCCTGAACCACAAAGTGAGACCCTGTCTCAAAAAAAAAAACCTAAAAAAAAAAAAAGACTGACATGAAAACATTATACGTCGTGGTGGGGTCCCGTGTGCTGCTCCGGTACATGTGCAGACTGTGTATTTCAGTCAGGTGTCTTAGTTAACTTCTCCTTGCTGAGACACCACACCCAACCCCACAAGTGAAAGGAGGGAGCTGATTTGGCCTCTGCTTGTGGTGAGCTGGCTCTAAACAGCAGCACAGCCGAGAGGCCTAGCGGATGTACAGCTCCTGCCCTCTGGTGCCTGGGAACTAGTCAAGGGAGGAGTCGGGAAGAGAGGGTGGCCTGGGCCACGGCTACAGTGACCGCTGCTTCCAACCAGGCCCTACCTCCTAAGGGCAAGGCAGCTGTTTGTCCCAGAATCCAGTCACCTTCCACAGCTCCTGTCTATGACCTCACAAGGTTTGGGGGTGACAGATATAAACCACAGCCAAAGGAAGCGACTAGTTTTTCAAACATTTATCATTTTTTGGTGGTGAAAATATATACAATCCTTTCTCTTGGTTTAAAAATATATATACAGTGCACTGCCATCACCTATGGCCAAACCCCTGTGCAAAGGAAACCAGCACTGCCCCGCCTGCCCAGCTGTGACCAGGCACCATGCACACTCAGGCTCTGCCCACTTGCCATGCACTGACCGCTCCCCGTCTCCAGGGGGCAGCTGGATAAACACCAGCTTCTCAAAGGGGCACTTTTCTTGGTTGAGATCTGTAAACTATCTCTTGAGACCATCTGACTAAGTGGCTGGATGAATGTGTGTTCTTGGGACACTTTGAAGCAGGCAGGAAGTTCCTGAAGTGGGACATCCGAGTCTTGGCTTCTCAAGGAGGTTTCTTCCCTACGTCTGGCTCGGGACTTGGAGTTTAAACAATGATTACCTCTAGGACTCTTTCAGCAGTGTCTGATGTTAGAATTTCTACATTAATGCTTCTTCCATTGGGTAGAAATATATCCAGACAAGCTTTCTCAGCAGTGATGTTAAATGTTTGCTGTAGGGAGGAGAAAAGTAGAGTCAGTTTCCACCATACCCCAGGGAGAGAACAGTCAGCAGCTGCTTTTCCTGCCTCTGTGTAGGAAGATGGTACCTGACACATTACACCCTGAGACAGTAGGCAGTGGTTTGGGGTGTAGAATGGGATGCAGAGGATCCAAGACAGAACAAGAAAGTGAAGGCTGAATAACTTCCAAATTAAAAAAAAAACAGGGCATTGGTGTGGGGATTTAGCTCAGTGGTTCCAGCACCTGCCTTGCAAGCACAAGGGCCATGGTTCAATCCTCAGTAACCACATACCACAGTGCTGAGCATGGTGACTCACACCTATAATCCCAGCACTCAGAAGGCAGAGGCAGGAGGATTGCTGTCAGTTCCAGGCTTGCCTGGGCTAGATAGTGAGCTCAGGGTCAGCCTGAACTACAAAGCAAGACCCTGTCTCAAAAAAAAAAAAAAAAAAAAACCCACCAAAAACCAGGGCATCCACTTTGGAGAAAGAGCACTTTTGATAAAATTACCCACACCTCTGGTGATAATCAATGAATTAAGTCATAGTTTTGAATATTTTTCCCATCCGAGTATTAATCATACCCAATCCTGCTTAGCTTCCGAAATCAGACAAGATCAGGTGTGTTCAGGGTGGTATGGCTGTAGATTAGTTTTGAATATTTCTAAGTGTTCTAAAAGTGCCCCCACCTTGATTTTTTTTTTTTTTAAGTTTTTTGAGACAGGGTCTCACTTTGTGTTTCAGGCTGGCCCTGAGCTCAGCCTCAAACTCACATCACGGCAGTCCTCCTGCCTCTGCCTCCCAAGTGCTGGGATTACAGGCGTGAGCCACCACGCCCGGCACTGTGGTATGTGGTGCTGATTGCTGCTGGGGTGAGTCTCCACACCCAGTATGGTATGTGTTTACCAGGGATCGAACCCGGGCCCTTGCACTTGCAAGACAGGCGCCGGAACCACTAAGCTATATCCCTGGCCCTCAATTTGTTTTTTTCTGACACTGATAATACCTCCCTTCATACAAACCAATTCTCCAATTTTTGGACACTGGATGACTACTCAGCAATTTAATTCAGGCCAGGCGTAGTGGCTCACGCCTGTAATCCCAGCACTCCGGAGGCAGAGGCAGGAGGACTGCTGCAAGTTCAAGGCTGCCCTGGGCTACATAGTGAGTTTGGGGTCAGTCTGAACTACAAAGTGAGGTCTGTCTCAAAAAATAAAACAAAACAATTTAATTCAGTTCTCATGTGGCTTACCTACAAGTGGCACCAGATTCCACAAGTTAAAGGGTCAGTTCAGAGATTTCCCCACTTTATATGCCAGCTAAAAAAAGTAATGCACATTCTGAAGTCAACTGCCAATTCAGGATTACAACTCCCTTCATAATTTATTAGAAAAACTCATTGAACCCAGGAAAATGGATTATTTGCTATTCCTGCTTTATTTTAAAGGCTACAACACATACTGGCTAACCCAAACTGATGCTGAGGGTGAGTGGTGGGGCTCCCGTGCCGTTGCTGGGCACGCAAACCTCACAGCACCCCAATCTTCACCAGCCCAGAGCTCCTCTGTCATGTACGGTGTTTTGTGTAGGTTCCCTCCCTCATGGCAGGTAATCGTGGGTAAACTTGGATAGTCACTTCCCCTCTCTGTACAGCATTCCTTCAGCTGCCAAATAAGGATAATAATTATGACCATTGCAGAGGGTTGAGTGAGGATTCAAGGAGGTGAGGCCAGAGGAATGTGGCCCGTGCTCATCACACACGCTCGGAGGATGGCCCCATCATCTCAGTACTGCTGCAACAGGAATGAGGAAGAAGTCACACAGCTTCTAGAGGACTTAGTGACAAGAAGTACAAAGTAGGAGGGACAAGAAAGCTTTAAGAAGGTGTTTGCGAACCTCAGATGCAGCTGGGTCCTGAGTCCACACATTCTGCATCTTAAACCATCTTGAGCTCATCTCCTTCTTCCCAGCTCGTCTACCAGCACCGTAGACCCACCCAACACCCTCCACTCCTGCACCAGCCTCCCCACAGGTCTCCTCAGTCCTGTCTTCCCCACACCGCCTCTCCACCAGCAGCCAGGGAAAATTTCTTAACTGCAGTGCTAAAAATGTTGCTATCTGGGCCGGGGAGTTAGCTCAGTGGTTCTGGCGCCTGTCTTGCAAGCGCAAGGACCCGGGTTTGATTCCCCGGTAACCACATAACAATACTGGGCGTGGAGACCCACACCCAGCAGCAACCAGTACCACATACCACAGTGCCGGGCGTGGTGGCTCACGCCTGTCATCCCAGCACTCGGGAGGCAGAGGCAGGAGGATTGCTGTGATGTGAGTTGGAGGCTGAGCTCAGGGCCAGCCTGAACCACAAAGCGAGACCCTGTCT
>PVIR01044331.1:0-11275 GCA_004026965.1 Petromus typicus
TTTGAGACAGGGTCTCGCTTTGTGGTTCAGGCTGGCCCTGAGCTCAGCCTCAAACTCACATCACAATCCTCCTGCCTCTGCCTCCCGAGTGCTGGGATTACAGGCGTGAGCCACCACGCCCGGCACTGTGGTATGTGGTATTGGTTGCTGCTGGGGTGAGTCTCCACACCCAGTATTGTTATGTGGTTACCGGGGAATCAAACCCGGGTCCTTGCGCTTGCGAGACAGGCGCCAGAACCACTGAGCTAACTCCCCGGCCCCTGATGATACATATTTTTAATTATTTTTATTTCTCAGGCTTCCTTAGCATGACTGATACTATGTATTTTAACTTGCTATGGAAATAATCTTGGAATGCTTTCTACAAAACAACTGCAGTATTTCTATCCACTCACTGTCTAAGTTTACCTTGTTTCCTGATCCATTCTTGCCGCTGGAATTCAGCTTCTTTCTGGAGCTTTTTATAAACTATAAATGGAAAAACAAGAAGTATAAAGTGGAGTCAAACAGCGTAAATGCTCATGTTGGCCACATGCTGGGTGAGGCAAGCTCACCTTATAATACTCTTGCATTGTGACCACCTGTTTGTTCTTTTATAGATGAAGAAATAAGCTTAGAAAACTTAAATAACTTTCCCAAGGTGATAAAGCTAGGGAATGGAAAGATAACATCGGGTGTTGCCGTGGCGGATCTGGCAGCTTTCACGTGGCCTGGCCGAATGTCACACTTAACTCCTGGTGACTTTCACGGTGCTTTAAGCAGCCGACTGCTTCGATCTAGCTATGACACGTGACCCACAGATGTGACAAGCAGTACTTCTGCACACTTTTTCTTTTCAAGTTAGTAATTTAGAGAATGGACACATTATGCAACAGTGGAATCGTGGGTTGTTCGGAGATACACGTTCAGCTGTGGTGCTCCTGTAACCTCTTTCACAGGAAGACTTTAGGGGTGGGCCAGGGAGTTAGCTCAGTGGTTCCGGCGCCTGTCTTGCAAGCGCAAGGGCCCGGGTTCAATTCCCTGGTAACCACATAACAATACTGGGTGTGGAGACTCACACCCAGCAGCAACCAGTACCACATACCACAGTGCCGGGCGTGGTGGCTCACGCCTGTAATCCCAGCACTCTGGAGGCAGAGGCAGGAGGATTGTGATGTGAGTTTGAGGCTGAGCTCAGGGCCAGCCTAAACCACAAAAGCGAGACCCTGTCTCAAAAAACCTAAGAAAAAAAAGACTTTAGGGGTAAGTGCTTTTAAATATGTACAGTTAAGTGGAGCCTGACTGGAAGGCCACGGATAGATGGTATGTCCTTTTTAATTAATATTTACTTTTATAAAATGAGATGCTATGGAAATAGAAATGGAAAATTGTAATTTGATAAAGGATAAACTTGAGACCATAATGTTAAGTGAAGTAAATCAGAAACATAAACTTGAATATTACACGGTTTCTCTTACATGAGCGGAAATAATGAAAGGGCAAAATAAAAGACAGACAATAGGAAATATTGAGATAGATCTTTTTCAAAAGAGATGGGGACCTATACAGGGACAGGAGGGGAGAGGGAAAGCAAGAGGAGGGAAAACGATGAAGATGTGTTCTGGTCGCACACCCACTCCCCACACGGAATGCAATCGGCACGTTCTGATAAGAGTAAGATATTAGCTGGAAAAAATAAAGCAAAGCTGCCCTGCATTAAAAAACCAGAAGAAACCACACTTGGACGGTGGGGATCCGATCAGGACGCAGTTCCCGCGGCCTCTCCCAGGACCTCCCGGCCGAGAGGCGGCGGGGCTCGGGGCGCTCACCGTCTCCGATGAGCACCAGGGTGGAGTGGCCCGTAGCTTTTCCGTCTTGAATCTGGAAGGTGTATGTCCCCTCGTCCTCATCCTGCAGTTTCTCCATGAACATCTCGATTATGCCGGTGTTGCGATCAATATGCATTTTGTATTTCTTCAACGTGGAAAGATACGGAAAGAGAAAGCAGTAAGGTGGACATTTTACCCCAATGACAACGACCCTGAACTCCAAAGAATAATAATTTTAGTAATGTTTCTGACTGTTCTTCAGCCTCTTCTACCCAAAAAAGGAATCCATTATATGAGAATTTGACCTAGATCAGAACAGAATTGATTACCAAATAGTTTGCAATATAATTTAAGTCTACATAAAGTTTTGTTACCCCATGTTATAAAATGCTATCAAAATTTGTTTCAGATTCCCACTTCTCTTGGCAGGGACATCGTCTTTCGTTAGGAGGGAGTAGGAAACTATGGGCAGCACACACAGCGTGTGCTGGGCTGGTGTTTATGAAAAAAAACCTGGTCGAATGTAAATAAAAATGCTTTCACAGCCTGTGAAACCCTAATGGTTTTTTTGTTTTGTTTTTTTTTTTGAAACAGGGTCTCACTTTGTAGTTCAGGCTGGCCCTGCGCTCAGCCTCAAACTCACATCACAGAAATCTTCCTGCCTCTGCCTCCTGAGTGCTGGGATTACAGGCATGAGCCACCACACCCGGCACTGTGGTATGTGGTACTGGTTGCTGCTGGGTGTGAGTCTCCACGCCCACTATTGTATGTGGTTACCGGGGATCAAACTCGGGTCCTTGTGCTTGCAAGACACACACTGGAACCACTGAGCTAAATCCCCAGCCCGAAACCCTTCTGTTCTTTAAGAGTCGAAACAGCCCTTGTGGGCTGTGCTGTTACACGGCTCCCAGTGCAACGGTGACTTTCTCTCTCCATGTAGATGGGCACAAGCCTACATACATCTGAACTGACAAAGTTTTGCGTGAAACACAGCAAAAGAAGGAAGGCTCAGGTCTGATCCGCCCCTGACCCTGTGCCATTATAGCCTGAGACCCCGCGGGGAACCAGCCTCCAGCTGAGCCCAGGGCTGGATGCACTACGCCCTGCCCACCTCCTTCACCGCTTTCTGAGAGCACAGCTCCCAGGGCGAGGATAAGCAGCTCTTCACGTTTTGCTGCAGAGCAGAACTTGGGACAGCACATGTATGCATGTGTGACTGTCTGTGCTTGTGTGTGTGCACAGGAAGGAGGGCTGTGGCTACACAAACGTGCTGAATGTGTGCTCTGGCTATGAGCATAAAGTGATACCGCTGGCAAGGCGGTGACCACAGCGGCTGGTGAGAAGGGCTGAGGACGTGGGGAGGAAGTGGCCACTGTGGACCTGGCACTTGTGATGCGTGGTCACCACTGGGAGGGCAGTGGCTTGACACTGGTGACCACTTCTAGCTTGTCTGGGACCTGTAGTGCACTCCTGATATTCTGGAAAAATGAACAGCCTCCCCTTTCACTCTCAAAAGTGTCCTAATTGGGTGTGATAGTCAATCTGTAGATTCCCTTCACTTAAAAAAAAACATGATGAAGAGTTAGACTGCCCCACCCCACCTGGCAGCAGTTTTCTCGACAATTTATCCGTATTTCCGTAGTGTGCTATATGACAATACATTTAAAAATGTAAAACAAAACCTACCGGTCCTTCAAAAATTTCCTTCTCATTAAATATGTAGTTGACTTTGGCATTCCCAGACAGCTTCTCAGCCTGCATCCAAAACCGGACCTGACCTTTCTCCAGAATCTCCACAGCCAGCTCTGACTTAGCTGGCACAGCTGTGAAAAAATGAAAACAAACACAGTAAATAAGCTGGCAACCGATGGCATAGTCCACGGCAATGGCGCTGCCCGACTTGTTCCTGCCCAGCCTGGAAAGTAAGGGCAGGAGACGTGGGCGCTCACCCTGGGCCGTCGTCTCCTTGAATCTCTCCTCAGCTGGACTGAGGCGGCCGAATTTGCCTCTGGGGGCACTTGTAGTAGCACCACGACTGTCTGCTGTGGGAGGTTACCCCAGGACGGTAACGAGGAGCAGAGAACAGAGTCCTAAGCAGGCTCGGGGGGCCAAGGCAGGCCTGGGCCCACTATTAACAAACCGGCCACCTCGGCGGGCTGCTTTTTTGCCTGTGGGCCACGCTTGACTTCCCTGGTTAGCCAAGTCTCATAGCTCTAACACTCTAAGGTTCAGTATCTAAATTACTGCAGAGTAAGAAGCAACATTTAACTCACTTCGGATTTTTTTTTTCAGAAAATGTAAAAAATAAATCTTGAAAAGGAATTAATTTTCATTACATAGTCAGCCCTCCATATCTGCAGGTTTTGCATACACACATTCAACCACCTGTGGATAAAAAAATTTTTTTAAAATTGCCTCTGTACTGAACATGTATAGATTTTTTTCCTTGTCATTATTCTCTAAATAATAGATTAGATTCTACTCAGTAGAAAAACTGCTCACATAGCATATATTGTATTAGGCATTACAAGCAATACAGAAATAGTCTAAGTGCAGGGAGTTGAGCATCTTAAACTCGGGCATCCACCAGGACCCCAAACTCAACCCCAGGGTGTCGAGGTGGACTGCCCTCAAGCTAGTCATTTAAATTCTACCTGCCCCAGTGACACTCCAGCCCATTTTAGTTCCAGGCCACACAGAATTTTTCAGAGGCTGAGCCATGAATCACTACCAAGAATCTAATTTAACATAAAGGAGCCCTCTGGTATTTCTGATCTACACCTGAATTGCTGAGCCACTGGCATCTCAGAGAAATGTAAAGAACTGGCTCCCATCTCTCAAAACTAGATTTTAAATTTCCTGTACCTGCCATCCGGAAGGCTCCACCAACCATGGATTCACATTGTGTGGAGAGCATGGTTGTTCTCACGGATGTAGTCCTCCATCCTTCACTGCCCAGGGGAAGTCATCACTCTACTTTCTCTACGCTCTTCTCAGACTCACTTCAAAAAGTTAGCATGTCTATACTTTAAATTACAAGTATGACACATTTGCAGCAGTGTTCATTACTATTCTTTGCATTTCTCCTACACTGACCCTTTTCAATTCTCAGTGGATGCCGGGCGTAGTGGCTCACGCCTGTAATCCCAGCACTTGGGAGGCAGAGGCAGGAGGATTGCCACAAGTTTGAGGTCACTGTGGGCTACACAGTGAGTTCAGGGTCAGCCTTAACTGTAAAGCGAGACTTTGTCTCAAAAAACTAAAAAAAAAAAAAAACCCAAAACAAAGCAAAAAAATTTCCAGTGGATGCGGCTCCCTTATCCTTCTCTACGGCTTTAGTCACGGGTCCGTTCTGCTCCTGGTCTGCTGCGGGGAGGCACACAGGAGGGAGACGGCCCTTGGCCTGCGCCCTGACCTGGAGCTGGCTCTGGCCTCAGACCCGTGAGCCTCACCTGCAAGCAAGGAGCTGGCCTCATAAGGTTCTCAAGAGAGCCAGATGGTGCACGCTGGGTCCTGTGCACGGTCATGGTGCTCATGAGCCTTTGTCTCCCTCTTCCCGACAGGACTGAGGAGAAAACTGCGTCCCAGAAAAAACTAGCCTCCTCCTGTCCAGTTCACTTCTGTGGCACACGTGAGGGGCTCTGTAGTGCCGGCAGCTGTCGGGCACTGCAGGTAAAGGCAGACCTTGGGGAGGTGAGAGCAGGCACGAGCTTCCTTCTGCCGGACACTCATGCTGCCCTAAGCAGTTGGGGAGTGAAAGGCCTTCTCTAGGAAGTGTGGAGGCCTGGCTGGGGCCTGGAGAGGTGACGGCAGTGGAGGTTAGGCCTTCCAGAGGGTCTGGCTCCTGCAGTGCCAACCATTCTCCCTGAGTCCTCAGAACATTGTATGGGAAACAGGGTCATCATGCATTGCCTCGGAGGAAACATGGCAAGTTTGGAAATGCCAGCTCACCTAGGTGGCACCAGCTGTGTGCACCAGGCCTAGCTGCTTAGCTCCTGAACCCGTCCCACGGAGTTGCCACTGGAGGGACGCTCTCGAGGTCACTTGGATTCAGTGACACATCCCACTTGAATGCCCTGTACAAAGCCTGGCCTGGGATGAGGGCTCTATAAATGTCGGCCACTAGAGTTCTGACATCTCTGTTCTCCTCCAGTTTCTTCAATAGCTTACAGGTATGAGCTGTAGAGTATGACGCCCTGAGGACGGGAGCACGTGAGGCCCACTCGCCCGAGCGTGTGCACCGTGCTCGTCTGCACACACGTCACCTGCCCGGCGTCCACAGGGGTGCAGCGCCCTCTGCCCTCACACCAGCTGTCTCTCTGCGCCGCGGTTCCTCTGCAGGGCTGGTGAGATAGACGGCTGTCGCCTATTTTTAGGTTTGTATTTCCTCCCTCCTTCTCAGCTCTGTATTTCCTTCAGCTCTTTTCTCTGGCAATAAATTTGCTTTCAGCAAAATGTGTCATCTGTAGGTTTAACGCATATGCTAAGTGGCTTTCAAAATGTTTTTGAAGCCAGCTTAACATAGGAGAATTTATTGTGCCAAAGGTTACTCATTTACATATTCTGTATAAAATCTTATAAAATCTCAAGACAAAAATGACTAAATTAGCATGGCGATATTGGGAGGAAGTGGGTAGAAACTGAGAAGTAGGAAGTGCTGCTCCCATCAGCAGATCTCTGAAGTGGCCTTGCAGGCTACAGGGTGCAGGACGGGACAGCCAGAGCTGTGCCACCTCCAGTGCTGCTCAGGGGCACGGCAGAAGCCCCTGCGTGAGTGTCATCTTTGCATTCAGCTTTAAACACACTCCTGGGTTCTCTTTGTACCCCCAGGAAAGTCTGCACAACCCTCTTTGCTTGTGTGGTAGTAGAGCGGGGGGGGGGGGGAACAGCGTGTCTGGGTCACTGACGGTGGATGGGCAACTCCAGCTCTTATGAATCCTAACTCCAAGCGCGTGTGACCGCGACCCAGGGGAGGCCAGGCAACAGAACCCGAGAGCGACGCAGAGCATCAGCTCCGCTCCACTCGTCCTTGAAGCCCGGCCGGAGGGCTGGTGGGAGCAGCTGCCGCCCACACACTTGGCGTCTACGCCCGACTCACGGTTCGTGAGCTGCTGCCTCTCTGTGTTTCAGCAACTGCCTGAGAGAGGACCGAGCACTCAGCCACGCAGCAGGGAAACAGCCCTGTGTGCAGCGACCCTGGCCGTGAGAGCAGCCGAGCTGGGCAAGCAAGTCCAGGAGCGGGCAGGAGAAGCGAGTGCTTGGGTCCTCACTGAGCCCTGGCACAGAAGGGAGAGTCGAGGCCGATTCTCGGCTCCGTGCCGGCGTCAGTTACTCATGCTAGGACTTCTGCAGCTTGTGAAAATGGCTCGCCTCAGTCTCCCTCACCCCCAGAAATCTGCACCACGTGCGCCTCCACGGCGCCGTCTGCTCCTCAGGCCCAGAAAGAGCTGAGAACGAGATAGCCGAGGCAGGGGTCCCTCGTTCAGCCGCGCGGTCAAGCAGATCCTCTTTGGGGAGCAGATAGTAGACCGGTGCTGGGGCCACACACACACACACACACACACACAGTGTGTGATCTCACTAAGTATTTAGGGAACCCTCTCCACACTCTCCCTACAAAAAGGCATATATATCGCCTGGGGCAGGGGTATAATTTGGTTTTGTTTGCTTCTTGAAACTCTTGCATTAAAGCAAAAATATATTTAAAATAGATTTAAGTCGTAAGGGATCTTTGCAGTTCCTAATTTAAAAGAAAGCATGTATTTGCCACTGTCCATGTGGCCTCTCCGATGACGGTGCACTTTCACGCACCTCCCCACTCTGTGGGGAGAGATCCTATCAGCCTCGGAAACTTCCGCGTGGTATTTCACACTCCTTGCCCTCCTCTGGGGTGTCAGGTGTGGGATGTAATCTTTTATGTAGAAGGTGCTCTATTTAAAGGCTTGTAAACAGGTCAGGCAGACACATTCTTTTTCTGGTCCCGGCTGTCCGCCGTATCTTTGCAGAGTCTGTGCTGACCGTTTGTATCTAGAGGTCTGACCGGACTATGACATGCTGCCAACGTCACGTGGGAAGAACTCAGTTGATATGTAAATGAGTAAACCCAGAAGACAGGCATGTGGCTCTAAGACACGCAGGGAAGGGAAGGACCTAATCGTGCAGACGTTGCCCCTGTGCACCTGGCACTCCTCTGTGTCACGAAGTGCAGGTGTGTTTTTAATGTGTCTTGATTTCTCGGGAGAACAGCAGCAAAGTGAGACACATCCCTCCCAGAACGCACGCCTGCTGCTGACAGCGACCCGCCGTACACTCGGTCTCAGGGCCGCTGCTAGCCCTGCCACGCGGCCCTGGTCGAGTGCAGGAGGGTCCGACAGCAGGCCTGCTCACGGCTGGGGAGCTCTGCGCACACTTACTTGGGAACTTGTGCTCCTGGCTGAGAGCAAGTAGACGTTTCAGTTCTGTAGGGAGAAACAGGACACAGAAAACCGTAAATAAAAGGCATGAGGGAGTGACTGAGCAATGAAGGCGACTTTGGGTTTGTGAATGAACTGATTTTAAACTTACCGTCCTCATCTATCAAGTAGCTCGATGCTATCCCATCGGTGTCTGTCACATCACAGGAATAGATGCCCAAGTCTTCTGTCCCAAGGTCTTTGAAGGTCATTTTTGTCCTGTGGGACAGAATGTTTTTCTTAAATGTGAGGTTTTGCCGGTCTGTGGGCCTGTGATCCACCCCGTCTCTCGACCCCCATACCTGGAGCACCCATCCTTTAGAAGCCCTCTCACCCTTGCTGAGCTAACACTGCACATTCTTGTGTCTTAGGTTAAAAGTCAGTCCACCAGGAAGAACTCTTGTCCTCCACTGTCCCATCCCCAGGCTTGTACCTTTTTGATTTTTGACTACTGTACATTTCTGTTCTACACATTCGCCCTTTAGATTAAATTTTCTCCCACACAGCAGAATGTGGTGTGGGTAAATCTGGGTGCTTTTCCTGTATCATTCTCTGTACTTTCCTTTTCTAAATTTCTTATACTGCACTGATATTGTCTCCTCATTATCATCACGGTGTCTCAGAGACAGGTCCTGTTTCCTGTCGTGTCCCCAGCGCTCAGCACCCTGGCTGGCACAGCCTGTGTGGCAGGAACCAATGACCAGGTCAGCGGTCCAGTTCACTGTGCTTCCCAGCTCTGCCGAACGTTATCACTTCTCAGTATCTAAGGCCAACCAAATGTTTAAAAGCTAAGTGCAGAGGCTGGGAGGAAAATCTATCATTTGATCATTTCCTTTGACTAAAGTTCTACTATTAGAACTCTGGAAAGTATTTGACAAGGATTATTGCTTTTAAGCTTTGCACTGGTTATGACTTTTTTCAATAGTAGGTATGAAGACTTTCGGCCTCGCGTTCTAGCCACACTATGTAAGTAGGAAGCAGTGTGCGTACTTCTTGTTCCCACAGCGAACAGGGAACCGTCCCTGCGGGAGGAGCTGCCCTTACTTGTTGCCTTTGCTTTCGACTTCCAGCCGGGGGGAGTCCTCTGTGCGCACGTAGTCTTTAGACCAGGTGAATTCTGAATTCGGAGTCATCTGATCACACTCGAAGTTCAAGGAAATGACCCCATCATCGTCCACATTCACAACAACCTCCGTGGTTCCTACAAGATGAAAGTGGAAACTCTGATGCCTGTGGAACCTCTCACTTGGGATCTTTGGCCTTAAAGCGAGGCCCTGAGCCTGGGAGAGGAAAAGCCCAGTTGCTCAGGGTGGATGGACGATCTTGCTCTAAAATTCGGCTTTTCCATAGCAGCGTGGAATTTAGCACGAGTCGTGTCTCCGGCGTAGGTGGAGCCAGTAGGACAGACAGGGCTGCGTGTCCGTGACAGGAAGAACTCCTGGCGTGGCTGTTGGTGGAGCTATCGGAGCGGACTGAGCGTAACAAGGGGACAAGCCAGCCTTGGGGAAAGGAGAACTGAATGGCTCTGTCAGCCCTGAATTTGCTTCAGTAATACCTGGACCCAGTCAGCCCCGAGAAGAGAAGAGAAGGAGAAAATAAAGCCAAAGTGGGAGGCAAAATTGGAGAGAGAAGCATCGAGCTAACAATTGGCTACTTTCACAGGTTCAAAGTCTGTAAGTCACTTTGGAATGGAGAAATGTACCAGAACTTGTTCAGCTGATGATAAAATCATAAATCACTTTGAAGAAGATCCTCTATATTAGAATGCTCAAAGCGAGGAAATACTTAATGGACTATGTGAAAATTTCAAAGGAAATGGATTTCCAGAAGTCTAGTATGGTTCAAGAAGATTGGTTTTTGGATTGAAAACAATGCAGTTAGTGTTTTTAGTTTTACTAATTGCACCTGAATCTAGTATAGCAATTCAGAGAAGGTTGTACAGCCTGGGAAAGGGGCACATCTATGCGGAGACCCAGCTCGAAGGAAGCAAAGGTTCCACTTGAATTTATACTCATTCCATTGCTGCCCCAGACTTGGTTTGTTTCTATTACCATTCTGCTGTGAAAATTAGAATTAGTCTCAGAATGATGGAACATTATTTTCTCATATGTACCTAAATATCTTCTAAAAGCTGCTTCCCAAAGGAGTGATGATGTCTCTCTGGATTGTATCGTAACAGTCCCTCATCCTGCCCTACTGTCCAGTGACACTTGTGAGAGGGAAAGAAAAGGTCCAAAGTCCTTTCTGGGGAGGCAGTGAGGAACCCAGAGCCCTATCAGTGCCACGGAGAGCTCGGTTCCTAAACCTGATGGTTGGTCTAACTTGTGTTCCTATTTACGGCAGGCTTCAACTATAAACTTCCAAAAAGTGATTTTTCCAGAGCAAAAGCTTAGAGTACTCTACTTCTAGGAAATTAATTTTTTGTTTTGTTTTGTTTTGAGACAGTGTTTTGCTATGTGGTTCAGGGTAGTCTTGAAATTGCTATGTGGCCATCTTTTTTTAAAGACTTACTTTCATATTTGGCTACAGAGAAACTGAAATAATGAGCGGTTAGCTTAGTTGTTCTTCAGGCACAGCATCCACTGTGTATCCTCGTAAAGGTTATGTCCACTCTTGGGAAAGGCAGACCATGTTTTATTTCCCATGCTAATGACACATAACTAGGCCGCAGATGCCACTATTATAAAATAAATGTTGAACAACTGCTTTTGTTTGAACTCAAGACTAAGAAGAGTGTCAGGCCTCCAGTTGCACATGGTGAGCCCCTGTGAGGTCTCAGCTTGTCCATCTGCACGTCTACTTCACCTGTGTGAGGCAGACAGCAGTGACAGGCATTGAGGAAGCCTGGCTTTCTGGGTGAAGTCTAACTTGGAAGCGTGACAGATTGCTCACATTAACCATTGTTTCGCCTGTGAGCCTCAGTACAGAGGAGATGACTCATCTCTACACTTCCTGCTCACAAGATTAAAGGTCTGACTTAGGCTGACAGTGGAAAAATACCGCCCAGGTAGATTC
>PVIR01044332.1:0-10822 GCA_004026965.1 Petromus typicus
ATCTCAAATATCACATATATTTTACTCACTGGATGCTAATTAGATAACAACGCTGTTACTATAATGTCTATAAAACCCGCCTTTCAAAACCAAATTCTGTTAAAAATAGTCTTTTCAAGCTGACACAGTCCAATTCCAGGGTCATATTCACTACTGCTAGCACATGTTACAATAAAACAAAAAAAATGATCTCTAAGCAGAACACAACTCTTTCGAACTTAACAATAAAGTCTTCTAGAATTCAGAGACAATTTTCTCAAGGGACACTGATGCAATCAAAGAAGTACTAAGATTCAGAAATCCAGATTCCTTTCATCTATTTACACAGTGCCCAAAAACTAAGCTTAGAAAATTCAATGAATGAACTCTCAGATCCATCTGATTACCTTCCACCTTCAAACGACCTGTTGGACACAGGATTTCTCAGAAATCATGGAGACAATTCTACCACTGCATCTAAAACATAACTGTGTGGCACCAATTTCTACAAGAATGAGAGGCTCCCAAAGAATAACATGCAAATCTCTCCTATCCACCGGCTAACTACATCGCAATCACTAGCTGTTCTGGGGGGGTACAGGATTTTTGTCTGATAAAAACAACTGTGAGTCCTCTTTCTCAGAACTAAGTTCTTGCCTCCTCTCAGATCCAGTCCAGCTGGGAGACAGGACACCCAGCAGAGGGAATTCCACAGGAAGTGTCCAAGCATTTGCTGGTCTCAGACGAGTCAAGTAGTTCCCCGTGCTGTGGATCTGCACCTGGGAACCACATGAGGAATAGGTAACTACATTCATCAAGAAATCTGGTCTTAATCAGTTTCTCCAAAAGTGATACGTCTTCACTGAATAGAACGATGCATTTAAAAATTATTTTCAGTAGGCAATAAAAGATTATGATTAGTAGCTACCTTATATTTGCATATGATTGTATGTTCATCAACTAACTGTGCATGGCGTCAGTCACCCTGTCACTGCATTACTCTTCATCTTGTACAGTCCATGCCAGACCTGCGGTCTGCATTCCCTTCTCATCGACCCTAGAGATGATCCCTCAAACCACTCCCTGCCTTTTCGTTCCCTTTTCAATGCCACGTGACACCTCGCTTCTCAGCCCTGGGTGCTCCCCAGGTCTGGAATACTCACATCACAGCCTTAAGCCTTACCAAGCTACCACATCTCAGGTGACCCCCGTGACAGTCTGAGTCACCATCTCTAGCATTTCTCCCCAGAACATTTTTTCCTGCTACTTCGTATCTATATCCTACCGAAGTATCAGTAACACAACAATCAGGCCAGTGCGAGGCTGGTTAACAGTTATATTTCTAGTCCTTTCGCCACTGCCCAGCACACTAGAAAGTCTTCAATAACTGCTGAATGAACCAGTGAATCACATCCCACATCCCACATCCCACATCCCACATCACACCAGTCCCCAGTAATGTATCCTTCCTCCCTGAGAATGTGGAATCCTTTCATATGGTCACTGTTTTGCAACTTTCTATGTGAACTGAGAAGGGTCAGCTTAATTATAAATGTCTAAACCATTCTAAAATGTATTTAAATGCTCTGCAGAAAAGAGCATGGTTCCTTTAATGACATTAAGCAAGAGACATCTTTGAACCACTGGGAAACAGAACGGGTTACAAAATACAGTTTGGTTATACAAATTCTTTTCATGTTAGTTACTCACCGACATGAAGGAGGAAGCAGAGGAGAGTGAGCAATAGGGTCTTAGGAGGTAGTGAACAGAATATGAGTCCAGATTTAGGGTGCAGCCTACCCTGAACTCTGCAGCAGTTTCTGTGGACAGAGAAGCTCAAGTCCTGGCATGTAAGGGCATCAAAGTGTGAAAAGAGTCCGGCAACTCCAAGGCAATAACCACCAGAAAGGGGAGAAAGCTCAGTGTCAGGTGGAAATAGAAGTCCAGTGCCTAGCGAGTGCAACAGTACCTCGCAATGAGTTGTTTCTTCAATTCTTAGCCAGACTGGGGAAAGCTTTGTTTATACCATCGCCTTTAATCATCAGGCGTAGGACACAGACACCAACTTTCTTCCACACTCTAAATGAAACTGGACTTGGAAAGATGAGGCAACGTGTCCAGTTGGGGAGTGAGATTTGAACCACAAGTCTGAGTCAAAACCAAAGCTTTAGTGCATAGGCTTGGGTCTTTCAGGGACAGATATGCATTAATAAAGCCTTGAAAAGTTCCAGTGAGGGACAATCAGGCCCGAGGCAACTACCTTCCAGCATCACTACGTCAGGCTGGGTAAGAGGCATAAGTAACTGAAACATACCACCGAACTGCAGTGACAGAGACAGAAAGAACACACTTACAGCAGGTCTGGCCACAGAACCGGCAGGGCCCGGGGCAAAATGAACACCTAAGAACCTCATGCAACAGTTTTAAGAATTGAAAGACAATAAGAATAACAACATTAAACTGAGTACAGATCCCTTCCACCATGTAGACTGGAACAACAGGACCAATCTCACGCCAACGAAGGCAGACTTGGTTCTAAGTGTCTCACTTCTTTGAAACTTCACTCCCTGTATTTCAGTTTTATTCATCTCTTTATGAGGTTCTATATATGAGTCATAAAGATGTATATTAAATGGAAGAGACAGGGTTGAGAAGGGGTGAGAGTCTCTGGGCCTTCCTGGCTTCACGCTTTAAACTAAGAAGTAAAGGGACCAGCCATCAAGTGGTGGTCCCTGGAATTGCAAGAGGCTGCCCAGTGGGAAAAATCTAAAGCTAAGAGACCAGATTGAACAGGATTCAGAGGCTCTGAACTCCAAACAAAGCAAGTAAGTGGCACAAGAGTCATCAAAACTACCCCATATGGATAAGTATTTATAATTTGGAAAAGTTTTACCTGGATAGATTTTCTAATGCTCTTCAAGAGGAACCCTGAATCCAAGTAGTCCACATAGACTTCTGATTCACTGAAATAATTTCTGAACATACATTATAGATCAGACAATTGTGATAGGCCACGAGGACCAAGTACTTGCCTCTATGGAACTTATAGACCGGAAGCAGTGAAATAAGCATTGATCAAGTAACACAACAAATACACATACTATGTAATCACAAAGCATGGCGATCCTGCAAAGGCCATTGAGTCGAGTCGGTGGTACTGTGAGAGAAGGAAACGGGAAGACCTCATACTTTTAGCAGACAGGACAGAGAAGGTCATAGTGTTATGAATGGGCCAGAAAAGCTCTAAGAAAAGTTAATCTGAAAAATGTACTATCTTCATAGCTTTGATTTGTATTACTTCTAATAATTTTTTCCATCCACAGGGAAGTTTCTGTGTCTAGGTAACATTAGTTTGCACATCTAGTTAGTCCTAGGCCCCATACTACACGTTGTGTAATATAAATTTCCTCCCTAGAAAATCTTAGAGAGTAGTGAAGCAAGCAAAGGGAAAGACACAGGGATGGAGGGAAGGAAGGAAGAAAAGAGAAGGAAAAGATAAAGGGGAGAGAGGAAGAATGGGCGAACCATGCCTCCCTTCTGTCTAGGGACTAAATGCTTAAGATATAACCATCTTTTCTTTTTGCTTTTCTCTGGCAAACCTCACAAACACCTTTTGAACCCTCAGAGCTTCTATCACTGGAGGGTTTTAACATTATTTTAACAGAGCTGTGTGTGTGCAAATAACACTAAAGCCAGAAATTGTGCCTCTTTCTTCGGAAGCATCTATCTATCCTGACTGTTTATATGTCAAGCCTACGCGGGCAATATGTGTGTCAAGAGCGCCTAAGTAATATCACCACTTGCTTCTGATTTCTTTGAATTCTCAGATTAACCTCTCTCATTTAAAAAATTTTAAAAAAAAAGCAGTCCTGGGATTTTCCCTGTCTGAAACATGACAGACACGTAAGGTATTTCAGTTCTTGCTATGAAGCACGAAGCAATTGAAAGTATCACCAGCACTTTAGTCTCATTAGTTTCCTTTAAACACCTCCTTCACTGGTATAAGCTAATGTGAACTTTTCTCACCCTGTTTAAATTCCAACATAAACTTTGTACACAATAATAAAACCTGTGGCTTGTGTGTCGCTCCCACCGAGCGCCATGGGCTGGGTGTGCAGACTCATTTTGCTCCTATTTCACATCACTCCATTGCGTATTCTGTAGAAAAGCTTTTAACAACCACATCTGGCCTTTAATAAATCATGGCACTTTGTCTTCCTGCCAAAACTCCTCCTTCATCTAACTTACATCTTCATGATGAGATAGGAAATCACGCATTATGGTGGTGACAAACAATTGTAATTATGTCATTAGTAGCCATTTAGTCTACAAAGGTGCTCAGAAAGGAAATATAATGCACAATAAGAAATATAGGATAATACATTGATCACAGCTCTAATCCGCTTTTACTTCATGAGTGTAAAAAGCTGGCATAATTCTTAGGCACAGCAGGCAGTAATGGCATACCACTTTATGAACTATACAGCTATTTTATGCCTCTATCTACTTAAAAATAAAAAAGCATTTAATAGCTTGATTTAGACATAAAGTTATTTGTGATGCCTCGCTGATTATAATATTTATTTTTCAACTGCTAGTAGAAGTGACTTTTTGTGCTAGAAAAAAAACTTAAAATATCTGAGTTTAGAAAACTTAACTACCATGCAAGTGTATGTGTACATATATTCATATATGCAGATGTGTGCATCTGTGAAGGTAATTATATGCATGCAAACATATGCACAGACCAAAAGGAACCAAACAACTTCACAATATGATACATCTTCTAAGAGTCTTAAATAGTGAAAATAAAGGCTAAAAACTAAGAGATTTGAGAAAAGGTGCTTGTCACTAAGTAAAAGAAAAAATGCCCTTTATGCAACCACTTCTCCCCACACAGTGGAGAAATAAATTCCAGCAGGGTGCAACCTAACTAACTACTTGGATGCTCTTACAAGCCCTACTGGTTCCCTCAGAGTCCTTGACTTAGCTCAATGGTTCCGGCGCCTGTCTTGCAAGTGCAAGGACCCGGGTTCGATCCCCGATAACCACATACCTATACTGGGCGTGGAGACTCACGTCCAGCAACAACCAGTACCACATACCACAGTGCCGGGCGTGGTGGCTCATGCCTGTAATCCCAGCACTCGGGAGGCAGAGGCAGGAGGATTGCTGTGATGTGGGTTTGAGGTTGAGCTCAGGGCCAGCCTGAACCACAAAAGCGAGACCCTGTCTCAAAAAACCTAAAAAATAAATAAATAAATGATAAGATTTCATTTTTCAGCTCACAGTTCAAGTTTTCCTGGAAGGGTCTGGTCATTGTATTTATTCACTTAAAAAAAATTATTTTTTAGAGCCAGGGAAGTTGCCACATATCTGTAATCACAGCACTCCGGGAGGCTGAGGCAGAACAATCACAAGTTTGAGCAAGCCTGAGCAACCTAGCAGCGTAGTAAGACTTTAGTGAAAAAATAAAAAGAATTGGGAATGTAACTTAGTGCCAAAGCCCTGGTTCAATCTCTACTACAAGAAAAAAGGAGAGGGTCAGAGATTTAGTTTAATGGTTCTGATACCTGCTTTGCAAGCATAAGGTCCCTAGTTTGATCCCTGGTAACCACATGCAACAATGCTGGGCGTGGAGACTCATGCCTACCAGCAATCAATACTATATACTGCAATACCGCGGGGTGGCTCACACCTATAATTTCAGCACTTGGGAGGCAGAGGCAGGAGGATTGCTGTGAGCTCGAGGCAAGCCTGGGCTACATGGTGAGCTCAGGGGCAGCCTGAACTACAGTGAGACCCTGTCTCAAAAAAATATATAAAGAAAGAAAAGGGAAGTAGGGAAAGAGGGAGACTGGCAAGTACATGAAATACTACCTATATGTCACCAATACCAAGGTAAATCTTCTCAATATCATCACCTGGCTTATTCAACCCATAGTTGGCATGATAGCAATGAAATTATTTCAAAATTCTCACAAACAATCCAAAGTCAAGGTGTCTAATTGGATTGAGTTTTTATAAAGCACCATTTTATTAACTTATGTATAATCATGATTTCAGGTTTAATTTTATCAGAATATAAAATATAAGATTATCAAAAAATGCTTACAAAGAAAAATATTCATTTTTTCCAGAAGGTTATTTAGAGAGCAAACTCCCCAGCACAGCGACACACACTGGCTAGTCACAGGACCTTCTTCCCAGTTTTTCAATCTATCCGGGCCAGAATTAGAAAGTGGTTATTATGGACAAAAGCAGAACATAAAACCACAGTAGTCAATAGAAGCTTCAGGAAAACATACAGGTGAAGGGAAGTTTGAATTTCACAAAAATTAGAAGCATCTTCAGCCACTCTTGCCCGGCTGCTCCCAGCTTGATTCGTGGTCATGGTCCACCTTGTGTCTCAGGGTGAAGCCTTTACTCTCGGACTCACCCCTACTCCATTCCAAAACTTGCTGACATTAGGAGTATTTTTTCTAAGAAAAGCTTATCTGAAACTCATATACCTGTCCAGATAAACAGGAAAGAAATTGTACTCACATCAATTTTATCTTTCTTTTCAATAAATTGAGTTTATTGCTACATTTTAGAAATATATTATGATAACATTATTGGCAATTTGTACCTGTATATGATAGATCTTAATTCTTATTTTTCCCATACCCCAGGGGCCCTTCCGCCCTCAACCCCTGTATACATAAGCTTTGTTTGTTTTTTTCTTTTTAACTTCAAATTAGCTGGTCCTTTCTTTGCTTTCCCCTCTCTCCTTCAGTACCCTTTCCCTTTAAACATTTTCTTCCTATTTCACAATATCTATCATACATTCTGGACCTCATTTACACCTTCAGTTTCTCACACTAGAGAAATGGTACGGTATTTACACATCTGTGTCCTATTTATTTCAGTTATGGGTATGACCTCAAGGTGCATTCAGTTAGCTATGAATGTCTTAAGTTTATCTTTGTTATGGTGGAACTGGAGATCGAACTCAGAACCTTGCACTTGCCAGCTAGGTGGCAGCACCACTGGGCTACATCCCCACTGATCAACCTGTCTTTATCAAGCCCTCTGAGCATGGGCCCTTAGGTACTAACAGTTCAAAAGTTCAAAATGTATGGTAGGTACTGTGAAATAGGAAGAAAATGCTCAAAGGGAAATGAGAATGGGGAAAGCAAACAAGGGACAGAAAAAAAATTGATGGCAAACAGAAAAGGACAGAAGCAAAGCTTATGTATATAGGGGTAGAGGTTGAAGGAAGGGCAGGGGAATGGGAAAAAAATGAGTTTCAAGATATATTATATACAGGTACAAACTGCTGATGAGGAATGTGATCATAACGTATTCCTAAAATGTACTGATAAAAGAAAAAAGGTTTATAAAAATAAACCACCATAGGAAACAGGCACCTCTTCCTATCTGGAACTTACCTTCTCATGCTTTCTGGCATCCTCTAGATGGGGGATCAAGGCAAAAGCAGAGAGGGAGGCAGCTGCCAGGAGGGCATCAGTTGGCATGAACAGCATTTCTCATATGGACAGAAAAGCCACCTTGTCCCCAGCACTACCAGGCTAGACAGGGACAGGCATGTATCTCACACCTCAGAACAAAGCAGGGCAGCTCTTGTGCCTCCTCCCCAGTCTGCTCACAATTTTTCTCTTTTATTCTTTTGTTGGCTGTAGCTTCGAGTATTCCTCTGAGGCTTCTGTGGGCCACCTCGAAGAGATGGTAGAGGGGACACAAAAAAGGCCATGTGCAGGACAATGGGGTCATGCCCTGACTCTCTTCAAACTTGTGATCTGCCTGCCTCAGCCTCCTGAGTTGCTGAGATTACAGGTGTAGACATCCTCACTGCATGAGCTGGAAGGCTCCAAACTGGGGATCAATAGACCTTAGTGAGTGCACTCAACTGGCTTTATAGTGATTGTCTTTCTTGGCACTGAGTCTGAAGCAAGGTTTTTGTATGCCAAATATGCTTACTGTAGAGAAAATACACTGATAAATGCCCATCCATAGGGAATGAATAAAGTACAAGTACATTTCACATGACGGATGAAAGACCCCAAACTCCTGACAGCATTTAATTCTAAAGAATGAAAAGGAAAAGTTAAAGAGAATCTTACAACTGAAATTTTCTATTCCCTTTAAGTGCATCTAAAGGCAGACAGAAGAAAACCGTACCAATTGTTTCTTCTTCAGGGCACAAGAAACACAGATGGCAGCTAACCCTTGATTCTTAACTCTTACCTGTCTTGGGACTCTTCACCCACCCTGTGTCCCGCCATCTTAATTCTGAAACTCAATCACTAGGATGTGGGTGTTTGGGGGGGAAGGGGTTACCCATGACTGAACTCAGATCTTTTTAACCGAGCTGCAATTGTCTTTTCTCTCTTTTGAAAAAGGGTCTTGCTAAGTCTTTAAGGCTGAGCTTGAAATTCTCCTGCCGCAGCATCCCATAAGGCTGTGATTACATCCAGGCACCACCACACACAGTGTAAGTGGTTATCTTCTCACATAACAATAGGCGTGAGTCTTCTTCATTAGGTAAGTTGTTTTTTTTTGGGGGGGGGGGTTGGTTTTTTGAGACAGTGTCTCACTTTGTAGCTCTGGCTGGCCCTGAGCTCACTATGTAGCCCAGGAGAGTCTCAAACTCAGCAATCCTCTTGCCCCTGCCTCCCGAGTGCGCGGATTACAGACGTGAGCCACCACACCTGGCATTGTGGTATGTGGTACTGATTGCTGGTGGGTTTGAGTCACTACACTCAACATTCTTGTATATGGTTACCTGGGATCGAACCCGGGCCCTTGCTCCTTGCAAGACAGGTGCTGGAACCACTGAGCTAAATCCCTGGCCCTAGCTAAAAGATTTTCATATGCTGTGCCATTTTAGTTTCTGAAAAGAGGAAGATTTTTATCTTGGGGAAGGCTGGTGGAAATATTATAACCCAAATTATATGTATACCATAAATACTGAAGTTGGACCTCTTCTGATTCACATATCCCTAGCATGCTGAAGTGTGACCCATGCATGTCTGAGGATAGGACTGTGACCTTCCTGTCCTTTCTGCTGGGGGGGTGGGTTATGAGCCCACGACAACAAAGGCCTTCCCTGAGAACAGACAGCACTGATAACACAACCAGCTGCCCACCACTGTGAGCCTTCATGTCAATGGCTGGCTGAAGGGGCTCAACAAGCCGGGGCCTCACAACAGGAGGGGACAGTTTGAGTTCTAGATGTAGATGGGAGGGAAACCCTGATGTTCCTGATGATATCTACGTGGATGACCTGTCTTATAGGAAAGACCATCTTCTTACTGATAAAGGTAGAAGATTAAGGAAATGCTGGAATCCCAAGAGGACAAAACCACCCATCAAAATGGATGCTATGAGAACTATTTCTAAAACAATCAAATTCAATTTTGGTACTTGCTTACAGTAATACTGACAGCAGTGGTGGCAGAAAATGTATTTCTAAAACAAATGAAACTTGTGCCAATGGCCAACAGATAATTACCTCAAAGAGAGGGTGGGAGATGGGCCTGTGGGGCACTGGGTTATTCCTTTTGCGAAGGGAACTTACTGGCTAGTTCTGATATTGTTAACTCATTTCCCAAGAATCACAGTCAAAGCACAGATTTTCTTAGTGACACTTGACCAGGTTTCTAAAAATGTTGTACAAAGGCCATTAAGTAGAAAAAAGAAACATAATTGTTGACTTTAAATATGCAGGCAAAAGTCACAGTAAATAACAATAATTTGCTTGGAATATTGTTCCATACGGCATTTCACAGAAATCCAGCATACAATTTGTGAGAAAGTGCAGGCAAATTAATTGTATACTTTCACCTTTTCTTCTGAACTCACGTATGAGAAGAATAACATTTTACCCCACACCGAGAAACCCTGTAGACTGCACAGGGTTTTGAAAAGAAACTAATCAATAGTATCAACTGAACCTGAGATTAGATTAAACGGCAGACAGAGGCAAACAGCCTATAACCGGTAAGAATCATCATTCCCATGGCTTTCAGCCCTCTTTTCCCTGACGGCAGGCAACAGGGCAATATGGTTTATCGTGCAGAGAAGGAATCCGGTAGCAAATACCACCCCCGGCTGGAGGAGTGACACTGGCTGCCGCATGTGAAATGGAGCTAAGGTACTCAGGAGCCAGCTCCTACATTCCTGCACATTCACCCCTTAGGAAGTCAAAGAGAAAGCCCGCAGGGCCCCCAAACTGAAAGTGAGTCCTGACTCCTAGGCCTGTCACCTGTGCAGCTGTGCTAGTGAGTCACCTTTTCTGCCGGCTGGCCACCATCCTCCACTAGGAAGCAGAGCCCTGAAGGTGGCTGGGAACACCAGGCAGCCAGGCAGCTGACCCTCAGGGCTGTGCTTATCTTATCAGGGATCCAAGTCTGTACCTCTAAAACATCCTCTGGGAATGGCCAGTGGCTACTATTTATTGACCAACCGAGGTCGAGGGAGGCATACTCCCTTCCACATCCTTTGACTGGGTGGATGTTTGCAGCATCCCCAATTTACAGATGGAAAAACTGAAGCTAACATAATAACTTGTCCACACAGATGGCTGGGGCTGCACAGATACTGAGAAACCAAGTGTGTCTGCATCAAAGTGTGGCCCTGAACTCCTTCTCTGTGTCCTGGAGGCCTATCAGAATCACTGGTGGAGATTACAAAATTCTGGTGTCCAGACCATTCTCCAGGCCTATTAAACTGAAATCTCTGGGACTGAGGGTCCAGGCATCAAGAACTGAGCTAATTACCATACATGGCAAAACATGTGGTCCTTCCTACCAGGAGGCATTTGTTTGTTTGTTTGTTT
>PVIR01044333.1:0-11276 GCA_004026965.1 Petromus typicus
TTTTTTTTCATTTATTAATGACATAAACATAGACAATTGTGCCCATAAATCAACTTAAGTTCCTTAAGCTCCCTTCAATACCAAGTCGTTCAAGAATGGGAGAAAAGGCTCGCACCTCAGCGGAAGAGCTGTGGTACTGAGGACCCCTGCTGTTGAGAGTATGAATGGCTTCATTGTTAGAATGAACCGCTCGGATCATCGTCAGCCCAGCAGGCAAACCCTCTTTCCCGCTTTAGATCTCTTTAGAAAGAGTGTTTCCTCTTACTTCCCCTGCCTTTGCGAAGTGCTAAATGCTTGGAAATGCAAAATGGGCGACAGAAATATTCCCCTTTCCAGTTGATTTTTTTAAGTCTCCGCAGATCCTGAAATGTTGACTATAAGCACCAGATTCTCCTACAGTTGACTCTGCCACAAAATCTGAATCCAAAAGTTGTTTGATTCACTCCTGTCCCTACGCGGAGGACGCACCTGCTTTTGGCCCCTTTCCTGGTCCGCTCAGACGTTACAGCAGCAAATCACTTTCAGGTTGAGGCCTGTGGGAGATCCTTCTCAACAGCACAGCCGGGGTATTGACAGAGATGTGGCTGGATCTCACTTTTCTCATCTGTAAAGGCATGGCTCTTACCGCATGCTCCTGGGGAGACTAAAGTCTTCTACTTCCGTGACATTCATCAATAGCAGCTTAAAGGACCAAAGGCCTCTCCAGCTATATTTTGGCTAAATAACTATCAGACACCACCGGGCTTGAATTTGGTTTTTGCTATTTATTATTCATTATAAGGGGCTTTTTTTCAAGTTATTGCACATCTATGACTCTCAATTTTCTTCTCTACTCAAATGGAGGAAAACAGTATCAATTTTAAAGGACTTTTGAGGTTTGAATTAGGTAGATGTATGAAAACAGACAGAGACTAGCACAAAATTAAGTTCGGTGTGTCTGCTTCTCTCCTCTCCCTTTCTCTTTATAAAGAACGTATTAAATAATCAATTCAAAATGAGAAATATCTGTTTAGAAGTATCTTTCTGCAGGGTCTTTTGTCAACGACATATACTCAAGCCACATGTGAGTCATACAGAGTCTTGTCTTTATCATATCTTTTTTTTTTTTAAGGTTTTTTGAGACAGGGTCTCGCTTTTGTGGTTCAGGCTGGCCCTGAGCTCAGACTCAAACTCACATCACAGCAATCCTCCTGCCTCTGCCTCCCAGGTGCTGGGATTACAGGTGTGAGCCACCACGCCTGGCACTGTGGTATGTGGTACTGGTTGCTGCTGGGGTGAGTCTCCACACCCAGTATGGTATGTGGTTACTGGGAATCGAACTCGGGTCCTTGCGCTTGCAAGACAGGTGCCAGAACCACTGAGCTAACTCCCCGGCCCTCATATCGTTTTTCAGAGAGGCAGATTCGCAGATTAGGGCAGACACCGCAAAAGGAGTTGGGCGTTCACCGTCTCACCCGTACCCAGCACCAAAGGCAAATCCCACAACCGTGTGTGAGTTGTGAGGCTTTGTACATAGGTTGATGATGGCCAAGACCCAGGAAGGTTGAAAAACGAGAGAAACTGAATCCCCAAAGATAAAGGGGGTCTGTGCCTTGGGGTGTACCTCGGGCCCTCGAGAGGAAGAGCATCCGACAGCTCCTGGGCCGCACTGTCAAGGACTCGGGTCATCCTGCTGCAAATCTGTTGTTTAATTGTTAAAAAGATAGCATGAGATATTTCTCATTTTGAATCTCCTACTCAGAGACGTGTAACTACAAATTCAAGCTAACATGCACATGAGTTTCCATAGTGCCCAGAGACTGCTGGTGAATAAATTCTGAGGTGAATAAAAAGCGGACGCTCGTGTTCCTGGTGGACAGTGAAGAGGAAGTGACCTTCTGAGGACTGCAGGAGAGACAGAAGACCAGCGGTCGGGAGCTGAGGAACCTGAACGAGCTTACAACAGCACGGAACTGTTGGACCAGGAGACACTTTAAACACAGCCCTTCAATCTCCCCGCAGGGTTGCTCTAAATATCTGTCTTGTGCTTCTGAGGGAGGAGGCAAGAAGCACAAAACACACCCTGGGCTCTTGCTCAGACAGTGTCATGTAAATCCCAGTTGTCACTGCCACCAATGTGCTGGCACCTAGTTCCTGCCAGGGGGCAGGCATCCCTTCGAACAGCTGGGGCATCAGTCCCTCAAATCCTTCCCGCGAGTGTAGGCGAGCGGAAGCTGTGTACACTGCGGCCAGTGTCGGGGTGACTCTGTAGTGGCCTCGAGTCTTCACTGTGGATATTTGCTCCCAAGAATGAGAGATAGTGAGTTCTAAGTTACCGCGCAGGGATGACAAGATGGAGACTGGGCCCGCTGGCCTCCCTTGAAGTTTTAAATCCTGGCATCACTCCTGTAAAGGCCACTGGCAGGACGGTCACTGCCAGCTGCAAGACACTGGCATTAGCTGAGAAACTACTTGTAACCCAGGGCGATAAGATGGTATCTTCAAACCACACTGTAACCTTTAACCTCATCTCTACTACGGTCCTGTGGAAATCAAGAGTTTGCATTGATAAATGCAGCTTCCTGATGCAAAGAGTTCCCCGACAGACAGCCCAGAATCCAGAGGTGACCCGCTGGCGAGGAGGGAGAAGAGCCCCCGACAGCCTTGCTCGTCTTCCCACAAATCTCCAACGCAAGTGCGTCTGCTCAGCAGGAAATCAAAACCTGTCGGAAATGACAGCATGGCTCACAAGTCTGTTCAGACATCAGCTTAGTGGCAGTTCCTTTCTGTAGATGATTTACTACTTAAATATACATGTTTACATGATTCATTCTCCTCTTATGTATAATGTAGATAAAAGTTATATTCCAGGTAAAAAGCAGACCAGATTATAACTGAAAACATGGTATCTCCTCACTGTAGGAAAGTGGTTGGTTTTTTGTTTTTTTTTTCATTATTCATTTTTGGTACCAGGAATTGAACTCAGGGCCTTGCACTTGCCAGGCAGATATTGTGCCGCTGAGCTACACCCTTGGCCATGGCGATTCCCTTTTATAATGGCAACAAAGCTACAAGCTTTGTTTAACACACATATACCACTTAATTCTAATGAAAATTTCCTTCTGAAAGCTTACCTTCTTTAAAATACGGCAGACTCAACTTTTCCAAGTCCTAATATATGAAAGTATTTCAGCATCGTTTCATCCAAACCAGAAAATATCTAAAGGCCACCTAATTTCTTAAACACACACACACAACCCCAGGCTTGTACTCTCCCTTGATAACTTTTTCTGTCATGTTCTATTCTTTTAGTCAAAGTCACAGATATGGAAGATGTGCACATCCGTTAAACATTTTGAGGAAAATATTAGTGAAAAAAATAGGAAACATCCTCTTTCAAGGAAAGAAAATCTACCACTTACAGGAAGTGCTGGTTTCAAAAATGACGAGTAATTTTTAAATACAAAGCTTTTCATCAGCGTGAACTTTAGCAGGGCACACGTATAGAAAATCCCCGAGATGTCTGGGTGTTTCCCCTACCTACACCGAAGCCCCGTCTGGGCAGACGGAGCTCAGAGAGGTCCGCGGAGGGTTCCTGTGGTTAGGGGAGGCCGCATCTCCGAGCACCACGGCTCTTTCCAAAACATACCAGAGTACGGAATAAAGCATTCCAGGCGCAAAATGAGCATTCTACAAAAGCTGCAAAGGAGTCTCTTACCTAATTAAAAGCTTAAATTTACAGAACTTCAGAGCCTTGCTGGTTCAGCTTGGCTTTGCCAAAATCATCAAGCAGAATGAAGCAAAACAAATAGGAGAACAACACGCCTCCTCGCTCTGGTTTTGATTTGCTGCCATTACAGTTGAGCGATTTGGCCTGCTTGGGCTAGACGCTTTCAAACGTCTTCCAAATGCCCTGTAATGACATCTCATTTTACATTTAACTCTTGGAGGAAAATGCTGTTTTCTTGACGCTAGTATTTGTTCGATTCGAACATTATCAAACTGTTTGTTCTAGTCCATTAGGAAAAACTGAAATGAGGTTCATCAGGAGACTTTGCCCAGTTAGTAAGGTGGCTGAGAAGATTTAGGTCTCTAGTCTGTCTTTAAATCTTCTAAGTGAAAGATGATTTACAATTAAACTACGAAAATGTGAACACTCTCAAGTCTGGAAAGTTTCAGTCTGAAGCTGGCTACCCTAAATCAAGGCAAAAGACTCTGTCTCGCAGAACCGAATTGTACAAAACTCAGGCTGTAACGTGCAAATTTTGTTAATAAATTACAAAGGGTTCACCTGGTATGAGTAAGTTCAGCTTGTTCCAGCTGAAGCATCAGTATTTCTCTAGAATGTGCCAAGAAAGGACTAATAGATCCTGAATTTAAAAATACAATTGTGCAAAGTATTAGAAAATAGTCAAATAGAGGTAATATTCCTTATGAAAAAAAAAAACTACATTTGTAAATAATTTGATAAGTTGGATTAGGAAGAAGAGATTTGCTAGAAGCTTCAGAAGACTTCTCTAAGGTTTAGTTTGCAACAGTCTCAATTTTTAAACATTTTTGGCCAATAAGAATGATCAGCTTTGGAGACCCCATCACCTAGACCCTTTGAACTCAGATAATTGGCCCTCATCCAGAAATCTCTCATTCCCATACCACAAGCAGGACAATAATGTAGTAGAAAAGACATAGTTCGAATCCTGAGTTTGCAGTCAGGCTATATAACTTCTGGCAAGTTTCTTTTCACTGGAGTTCAATTTTCTCTGCAACACACAGGAACTACCAGGTACCTCTCAGAATCCATTCTGGCTTTAAATTCTCTGAGTCCGTAGCCCAGGCTGAGCAAAGCCGGTGGAACCCGGCTGATCACATACACAGGTCTCTCCTCCGAACTTTTGGTACAGGCTGTGAAACTCTCTCCATTTTTCAGTACTGAAAACAGAGATTGGAAGGCTGAGCAAGGAGGAAACTGTAAAAAAAAAGTGAAATTAATGAGCTAGGCACTGAAAAGTCTTCCAGAAAGAGAAAACTACACAGAAAAATGTTTGTCTCTGCGGTGTAGATGTGCGCGGGGTCCACTCCAGATGGTGGCAGCAGACAGAGGAGGAGAAAATACACATCAAGAAGAGGCCTGTGGCAGGCATGAACAACTGGAACCTCTGAAAAATGAATAAAATTCTCAAAAATGATGGTAACATACTCAGACTCTGTTCTAGAGGCACTACTGTGGCTAAAACTTTGGACCAGAACTCAGAAGACAAATTCTGCTCCAGTTTGGATTCAACCATTTTGAAGAGTGGGTGACAGGGAGATTCCCGTCTGGATCACGGTTTTCTCATCTGTACTATGAGACCATCCTGGAGGAAGGGATGGGACTTCGTGATCCACAAGGCCCCCAGCTTGACGGCAGCTGGGAATCTAAGGAGGGCCAAAGCTGAGAAGATGTCGATGATGATGATGATGATGGGGTGAAGATGATGCTATCCATTTCATGTATTTTTGGAAAGATGGTTGGGAACATGTTTTCTAGCCATCAAATGCTGTAAAGTGATGGGAGTGCTGGATATGATTACTTAGCAGCATTTTGGGAAATGATGAGTTAATGTTATAAAAACACGAGCAATACCACGGTACACAGTCAAGACATACTTTCTTTCTTACATACTTTCTGAATAAATAATGGGTGAAGAGGTAGACAGGGAAGCTCAGACCCACCTTGTGAAGGGTTGGCACCTGGTTCAACAACAAAGCAGTAGAATATCTGGAGGGCTGCCTCCCCCATCCCCACCTTCTACTTTGAAGATCTGTTGATTTCAAAGACCGGTCAAGCGCTACCCACGCACAAGACTTCATGTGAATTTGTTGAGCATGGCGGGTAGGTGCTCTGGAATACAGACAGCCCTCGCCCTCAAGCAGCTTCTAGTGAATTTGAGAGAATCACGTTGATATAGTGTGATATATGTGTTAGCAGAAGCAGAACCATAACTGGGAGGGATAGAGGGTGAGGGATGAAGATCGTCTATAGGAGATAATATTTAATCTGTACCTTGAAAGATAAAGAACATCTCAGTAAGCTAAAAAAACAAAAAAACAAAAGTTAAGGGAAAGCTTTCCAGACAGATGAGTGAAATATGAGAATCCAAATCCAACAGATAAAGATTGAGAAAGGTGATCTAATAACGGTCAAAGTCAAAAGTGAACCCTGTCTGACCCTCCGCCCTCCTCATCCCATTCTCCTGCACAGTCTGTCTGGTGGGTGGGTGCTCTCGGGTGGGCTGCTTATACCAGGGCGTCCTCAACTCCACAAGGGACAGCATCAGTACATGGGATTTCTGGCTAGTTTACAATGGAAATATAAAAGATAGGAAATCGATCCTTTCACAGCACAAATTTAGACTAATGCACTAAGCTACATCAGACTTTTTTTTTTAAGTTTTAAAGAAAGAAACAGAATTCATATCTTAATTTGTACTCTAAAATAGGCTTCAAGGCAACATCGTCTCTATAATAAATTGCACCAAAGATCACATAGCTGAGAAACATATAGTTAGGGTTTGGACTCTTTTAGTTGCACTCAAATCAGTTTTGAGAACACTTATTATTTCTATTTTTAAGCAGCCTGAAACACACAATGAAGCTGACTTCACTTACTACGGTTCCAGCACACCTCTTACCTCTTTCTAGCTTTCTCAGTCTGTTCTCTTAGTTCCCTTCCAGAGGCCACATACACTTTACCCACTTTTCTGTCACAGCTGACTGCTTGCTAACTAGTCTGGTTGAAATACCATCCCAAACTATCTTCACCACCAATTAATCCACCTAAGTAGTGACTTTCAGGAAGGGCGGTGTGAGGCACTACCCTCTCAGCATTCCCAGGTCTTCCTGGCTTAGATCCAGATCTGGGGTCTGCAAATTCCATCAGAACCATGCTTTCCTATGGAATTTGAGCTCATATTATTTTTAACACATACAGTCTAACAGAAACAAACAGCTATGAAAAGAAACTTCAAATGTTCAGCACATGGCAAACTGCTAGGTAAACATGGCGTCTTCTGCCAGGTAGCCAGCTGCTAAGGAGAACTATGAGTCTCTCAGGCAGGACATTTATTTGGTGTTTTTGCTCTTAGAAGATACTGAAGCAGGCGGCTTGCGAGGACCGTTGGAGAAGACAGTTTGGGAGAGGTGAGGGAGAAACTCTGGTATTCGCCATCTTTTTCGGTCTCTACGTTTCCCGTGTTCCCCAAAGGTCAAACTTTTAGAAAAGGAAATTAAGCGTTAAAATCTAGCATTAGAATGGAAACCATCCTATTTTCTATCTAACTCCTCCAACATGGACACAGTGGGAGTTTCCATCTCCGTTTCCATTGATGCGTGCCGCCGTCTGTTTTACATACTGCAGTTCTTCAAAAGCACAGTGCATTTCTGGTATTCATTATTTCAGAAGTAATGGATTAGACAGTGAATCAAACATGTTGACGTCTAACTCATGAGTTTTTTGTTGTTTTCTTCTACTGACAACAGCACACGTGTGAGGCCCGCAGGGTGCGTGTGTGTGCTCACCGAGAGACCAAGCAAGTCATTTCCAGGGGGCCATCCAGAAAGTCCTGCCTTGCATGAGGGGTATATTTTGTTCTATATCACCTTTCTTAGGTTCCAAGTGGAATAATTTCACTTTAAAACACGTGTTTCAGATGCAAGGTAAATGGGAAGATTTTAGTGAAAAAAATTCATCTTCTGGGAAGATTATGGTGACTATGCTTATAAAATGTGATACTTAGAAGGTCGCCTGGCAGCAGGGCTAAATGTGCTGTTCTGTGTTTGACTCCAGGCTGTACCACCTCCCGCCGTACCAACTGCTCTCGTTGTTGTTCTTATTGTTAGTAGAGATCGCAGCTGTACGTGGGTTTACGTTTCCCTAATGCCATGGAAATTACTTTGCATACTAATGCTATGAAAATGTTACCGTTCTTGCATGTCCTGTACAAAACGCTGTCCTTCACAAGTGTCCTCACTGGCCTCTCGCTCAGCCCCCTCTGAGGTCAGCATGGTGAATCCGTCAGAACTGTGGATTCCAGAGTCAGGCTGCCTGGCCCGGAAGTCTAGGCTCCTTTCTCACTAACTGTACAAAATGGTCACGTTCTCTTCTCAAGCTCAGTCCTCTCATATTTAAGTGTGGACAACTCGGCCTCTGAGTGCAGGGCAGGTGACAGGGAGGAGAAGCCAGTTTAATGGGAGCGTAGTTACAGGGACCAGCATTGGTCCTTAGGCTGTCTTTAGGGCTCTGACAAAAAGGGCGAAACTGGGAAAACATCAGGGTGCAGTGGGATGGGGGTTGGGGTGCAGCTCACCTAGGAGGCCTGAGGCCTGGGCTTCGCCCCCGGAGCCAAACAAAACAAAATATTCCACAGTGGGGATAGATACCTTCAAAACACACTATTATACTTCCAACCTTGACAAGCTGAGGTACTCTTTGGAATGATGTTTCCAGTTGTTAACAATTTGCCTGGCCACTATATTGGGGTCACATGTATTGTTAATCCTTAAATACTACATTGATACATATTCCTGTCATACTCTCAACCAAATTGTAAGCTCCTTCGAGGCAGTAGTGCCTTTTCTACATTTATACACACAGTATAGAGTCCAGTCTTGGACATCCAATAGGCATAGTATAAAGACTTGATGATTAGGTGATGCTTAATTGCTATATTTATATAGTATTGATCGTATAAGCAAAAATACAGTTTTGACAACAATGAACATAATAGTAATGTAGAAGATGATTAATAACAAAAGTTAGCAAATGGATCTAAATAGGGGGAAATTCTAAAAGCAAAATATTCTCCCAACAGTCAATAATTACTTTTCAAACTATCTTTCTGGAAGTTTAAAAAAAAAATAGGGACATTAAGTAATTTCCAAAAAAGGAAGCTTCATCTTTAAGAAAAGTTACTGCCACACATTGGGAAAGAACAGCTTTTCAGAGATGTGATCAAAGGACTACTGTTTTCAATGTAAAAAGCAGCAGGCACACCTGCTGAAATATTTGCTTTCTGTTGATGTGTACACGGGACTAACCTCTGTAATATTTTCCCCACAGCGCTTCCAGAGGATGGGAAGTTGATAAAAGGTTACTCCTTTGTACCTTTTGAAAAGTCTCCATGTGTCCTAGAGGCTGAGACTTGTGCGTCCCCATTCCTTTGTTCTATTGTGCATATGCTGGGTTTTTACCTAAGTGACTCACTGTCGATGCAACTTGTGAAAAGTGTAGCATAACTGGCAATTAAAGAAGGCATTTTAGAAAACATTACAGCTTTTGTGTTAATGGGTGTGACCCAGAAGATGAGTCGAGTGAATATTCTCTTTTATGTATTATGACTTCGCCACATTAAACCCAGATGACAAAGCAAACACTGAAAAGTGGTTAAAAGTGCAAAGTCCTACCCAGCAAAATCACTGGTCTTGTACTTAACATGTTAATGGTGATCAAACAATAGTACTTACGGGCATAGAATGAATAACACCACATTCTGTATAAACTGTAGGCTGAGCTGATTAAAAAATGCTTTCAATTGCCTTGAACTTCTTTTGAGGGAAACAATTACTATGAGGAACTATTATCTGTATGAAACTAACAGTGAAAACAAATAGAAAAGTTCCTGAGCAAATGGCTGGGGTTTTTTTCAGAGATGGGAGGTTGGATACATTCAAGCATTTTAAAGCTAAAAGTTGTTTCAGAGACCTCAGGTTACCATTGAAATTGACTTCTCCACAGTGTTGATCTAACGAGAAAGCTGCACGCTAATTAACCCAGATTTCATTTCAATTAAAAGTTCAAACAAGAGACACATTTTGTAAGGCAGTACAAAGTTACAGTGACTAATTGTACCCGAGACCTATTAGGTATCTGTTTTTCTTTTAAAGTGTTTTGTGTGCATTGTTCGTTTCTCAAAAACAAACTTTTATCGTTGATGTCCTGAGCTGTTGCTGGGAAGCATTTCCCATTTACCTTTACCTTTTCAATATTTGTGTTTATTTGCCTGTGCGTTTTTCTAGCCTCAACACCCACCATAAAAAGAAGTCAGAAAGGAATATGACAAATGTGCAAGACATTGCTAGGAACACTGAAAACCAAGTGTGTCTACAGGTTCAGGTTTAACTCCTTTACCTCTTGTGTGTTGACTAAATAACCAACCACACCTAAGTTGACTCAGTGATTCACAGAAAGAAAAATAAGAACCCACATTTGAGCATAAGATCAACAACAAAAAAATACCACCCAAGAAAACACTGTTATTAAGTGAGATCAGAAGGAACATGTAGTCAGAAAGATGCATTCAGTGAATTACCAACATAATGGTCTCAGGTGCCAGGGATTCTAACCCCAGCTAGAGGTCCCTCTGTGAGGCCTCGTAGCTGACAATGTGAGCATAAAGAGGCATCGTGGTAGATATACTTAAAATGCTGAGTGAAAAAGCAAAATGCAGTGGGATAGCTATATTTTCTATATAAAATTTTAAACCACACCAAGCAATGCCACATATTGCTTATGGATTTAAATATGAAATAAGGCAGATGTATAAAGGTACAGGATAGTGGTTGCTTTGGGAGCAAGGGGGAGGCAAGTAGATTTAGGAGGTGTATACAAGGGCTTTACTTTTGTAACTGTAACATTTTACTTCTTTTTTTTTTTTTTTTGACAGGTTATCACTGGCCCTGAGCTCAGCCTCCAATTCACAGCAACCCTCCTGCCTCTGCCTCTCAAATTGTGGGATTACAGGTGTGAGCCACCACACCTGGCACTGTGGTATATGGTTCTGACTGCTAGCAGGCATGAGTTTCCACGCCCAGTATTGTTGTATATGGTTACTGGGGATCCAACCGGGGTACTTGGGCTTGCAAGGCAGGTACCAGAACCACTGAGCTTATTCCTCAGCCCACATTTTACTTCTTGAGAGGCAAAACTGAAGCTGATATAGAAAAATGTTAAAATTTCCTAAATCCCTCTTCGACCAAAATGTACGTTGCTTTAATTCTTTGGCTTTAGAATAATGTTGCTATGAAGGAAAATTGTAGAGTTTCAATGTATTTATGTTCCTGCCAGCACTGGAGACTCTTTTTATATTAGAGGCATCTCAGTGAGTGTGTAGCATCTCATTATAGCTTGAAATTTATTTCATTTTATTTTTTTCATTGTGGTTTGTCTTTGAAATCATCTTGGGCTTGTTTTCATGTTTTTATTGATCATTGATTTCAAGCCCTTTGCCCATTTTTTAATTGGGTTGTCTTTTTGTTGTTGA